>JAVCKZ010083390.1:0-12450 GCA_034780755.1 Lepetodrilus elevatus
CGTTTTATCCAACTGAATTCGCCATTTTATCCAACTGAATTCGCCGTTTCGACTATTTTTTTCGCCGTTTTAGCCATATTTTTTGTCGCCGTTTTGGCGTGTCGCCGTTATCGCCTGTAGCCACCGAAGGTGCCCAGGAATCTGGATAAATAAATGTTTTAGATTAGGTGAAGAATAGAACTCGGCCGTCCATATATTATCTAAAAGTGGTCAACAATGAGTTGTTGTAACAAAATGTGGGGACTACATTTTTATAATAGTGGTCCTCATTTATTTACATGTGGATATTATTATAGTTAGATAAAACTGACCCAGTCTTTTTCCAACATCGTTGTTGAAAATGTGTTTATAACTAAATTGAAAGAGTAAACATAGCTTATACAAGTTAATATTATTTGGGTTTATACATACCTGGCAATGAAAACAAAACAATTGATGGTAGTTTTAGTCATATTTAATTACAATAAGAACCTGTAATTGTTATGGATTTGGCGTTGGTCATCGAGGGCGAATGACAGGAAGAACAATGTCTACACATGTCACATTTAATAATGAGTTAATTCCATTAATAATGTGTGTATTTGCCTCATACACTGATGACTACTTCAACCATTCTTCGAATACCTTCTTTGAGTCATCATTCAGACACACTCCATCAGTGTTTTCTGCCACTCACAGTGTAACTAGCAAAATACAATTTGTACTCAAGATATGTTACTTTTTCTACATCAATTAAAATATTATTAATTTATATCACTATGTCTAAAAGTGCTAGGGGTGTTTAACCTTTTTCCCCAAGTGTATACCGTAGTTAGATAAACTTATAATTGAGAATTGACTGGAATATTTGTTTGTATTCATTGAGGTATGAACGTAAAAACCGACGTGCAAACTGTATTAATCCGCGAAGCGGTTCATACAAAAGTTTGCACATTGGTTTTAACGTTCATACCTCGATGAACGCAATCAAATATTCCAGTCAATCCTTATAAATAAATAATATAACAAATTGGTAGGTAATTATTTGATATAATAGTCTGACATAATGCATCAATGATTTTAGTCTACATGTTAGAAGTAGTGCATTGATAATTTGCCGACGTCAAGTATAGATGTGCCGTCACAATGCCGCCTAAGAAAGTGTCCTCATCGAAGTATGAACGCAATGTTTTTGGGTCACGTGGACCAATCATATTGCCAGATTCACTGGATATTTATTTATATATATAGTTATTTATCTAAATTATTTTCTAAATATAATGAGAATACATCCAGGCTAAAATAAATGTGTCCATGCTTAAAGTGGGGTCTGCCATACCACTGGAGTTCCAACACACGAGGGTTAAGAAAAATTACAACCATGTTTCAAGGTTAAAGAGGGATCCTGAGACCTCATTGTCGTAAAATTACAATTATTATGAAATCCATTTAGATACAACAATCTATTAAACCTTTTACTACACTGAGATAGATAATGTCACAACGTGTCATTGTCTATAGAGGTTATATACAATTTGCTGATTTTGTTTGTTCTCTAGATTTAATGATAGTTATAGTTGCAGTAACTCTCTAGTGACCACAAGTAGGTAAATACTGGTAGTACAAACCAGGTTTTCACCAATACTTAACGATTTATCAGCGAATTGTTATGGAACAGCTGTGATAAAATCTTTATTGATGTTTTCACACTTTAGAAAAGAAATCAATTTAATTGTCCATGTTCTGTAGCAATTTTGCACGTATACTGTAATTAATTACCCTAAAAATTCAAACCCTCTAAAATTTCAAACACCTAAATTAATTGGCAAAAGAAAGAATTCTTGACCATAAAAATACGAACATGACCAATTTATTTTCAAATCGTAATTTTGAAAGTATTGAAATATGTCAACTTACGATCGCTGTGGGAGGAAACTGGATAGGCATGTTGAAGCAATAAGAGAGTGGGTTAATGAAAATAGTAAGTAAAAGAGTGGGTTAATGAAAATAGTAAGTAAAAGGACTACGATCATGGTTTCTTGAAATCTTTCATGATCAAACGTATCTACCATACCTCAAAGAATGTGTATTTAATTTGTCCACACAATATTTTCATATTTTATGTAATTCTTATCTTATGAAAATATTGAAAATCAGTGGAACACGATGAAAATGTGGTTTGTTGGCAAATCTTCCCAATATACTTGCGTAGACAAATCAAATGTACATACTTTCAGGCAAAATATGACATAATATCAACAAACCGTGATTGTATACCTTTAACCAAAATATTTCTGATTTGTTCTTGTATTTCAGCGACCAACATCCACTAACCATAAACACCATCTTGTCTCAACTTTCCTTGAATGACCGTTGTCTTCAAAACTTTCTGCGAGTTCTCCGCCAGAGTTACCAGCTGGAAGTAGTACACATGCTGAATATATTCTCAAATTGACGTGACAACAACAAAAACAACAACACCAACATTGTGTCCCATCACAAGCACCATACATTTCATTCATTGGGTGTGAGAAATGTGCATTTCATGTAATAATTTATTTACTAGAGGTAACTTTACCGACCCTGATTACCAGAAAGACAACACTGTTTAGGAGCTCTAGGTAATGTGAGCAATCACGAACAATATTGTATATTTATATGTATTTGTCATACTTTGAGCTATATCATGTTTTCAAGATACGATAGGTCTTGTATTCTGGTCAAGTTTAGCAAGTTGTGCAATAGCGTGTGTTATTGCAGGGGCGGATTCAAGGGGGGCTCACCCGGCTTGCGCACCCCCTAGAATTGGACAATTTTGTTCAATAAACATATACTTTGTATTATGGTGAAATTACGAGCACCCTCTAAAATGCACTTTGAGCCCCCCCTAACCTGAAAGTCTGGATCCGCCCCTGGTTATTGACAACACATGTCATAATAAGCAAAGTGGACTGGGGATGTGTTTGACTACCCGCTATGTATACTAGTGCAATGTTGGGTATTATAAACATTTACCGAACGTTTGAAGCCCATTTGAAGCCCATTTCCTGAACCTATATATGGCCTTGTGAAGGCAAGTGACGTCATATTTAAGCTTAGCTTACCTCGTTAACCTTAACTGGATCTGTTTCATGAGCATTCTTTTTGAATTCTTCATTTATTTTGTGCCTCCCCGCTGCAAGTAAAACAATACTAGATGATAAGACAATGCTGACACTACAAATGATGGTTAGCAACCTATTGTCGCCCAGTACCTATTATCGCCCCCACCCCACTTTGAAGATGCCATCCGGCCACACTATGTGTCTATCTATACTGGATGGGCCATAGTAAGTACATGTATAATGAAGTTAATATTTGTACAGTATCACACAAATATCCAGACAAAAGTTAATATTTTAGGCAATAATAGGCTGTTAACAAGTACTGACAATACATTGGAATCAACAACTTATAAAATGTCTTCTATTTAAGATCTAAAATATAGATCAACAAAATTAACAGGTTACCCGGTACCGGTACCGGTATGTGAATTGGGAGTTTCAAACAATTTCAAAAGTATTTCATTGGCATTGCATGCAGATTTGTATGAATAAATATAAGTATACACGCACATACACGCACATACATGTACACAGCTTCCTACATGCTGCAACTGCACACCTGTAGCCACAGAAAACACTAGGGCTGAATGGGTACATTATTTCAGACTCGGGGGATTCGGTTGGTCCCGACTAGGACTCGAGAACCCGACCATGTGTGGATCGTTAATTTTTAAGCGTAGTACAATGGCTGAAAATATCCAAATCTAAATATATATATTTATTTTTTATACTAATGAAGACAGATATATGACGAGTAATATTCAGGTTATTATGATAACAAATTTGTAATGTCAATAGATATTATTTTAGTACATAAAATGCTACTGTACGGTGTCACTATGTATAATTTAAGTCGCATGACATCTCCTTAGGTTTTCTCCAACGTCCGCCTTCGCCACGTAGACACGCAATGTGAAGGATGTCAAGGAACAACGCCAGAATATTAGATCTACTCATTCAATTATGTAGGCTATAGATCACACAGGGACAGATTCAAGGGGGGGCTCACCCGGCTTGCGCCCCCCCTAGAATTGGACAATTTTGTTCAATAAACATATATTTTGTATTATGGTGAAATTATGAGCCCCCTCTAAAATGCACGTTGAGCCCCCCCCTAACCTGAAAGTCTGGATCGGCCCCTGATAGGCACCAGTGTCACATCCGACATGACCTTAAGATTTTAATCATTTACAAAAACATTACCAAGTCTCCAGTGCTGTCCTAAAGCCCCTTTCCCTTGCTCAATGAGCAACAATCCCCAGTATAATCAAAACTTCTTAATTGTACCCAATAAACATGCTTTAATGTGACAATGCAGTTCAAATTTACACAATCTAATACACATTTTATTTTCAATATACCTACATTACAATGCAGTGTGTCTATTATACACTGCAGTGTAGCATAGACACATTGGTGATGATAATAAAATTAGAAAGGAAATGGAATGAAATTGTATGAAATATCTCAAACAATGGAATATTGATGCTGTTCAAAGATAGTTCAAACGACGCAGTACCAACCACATACAGTATCACTAACATACTAGCTAGGAGGTAAAGCACAACAATTCAACATTCAGAAATCAACCTTTCTTCAAAGGAATTGCAGCATTTCATTTAAATTTTCACGAACATTTCAGTTACCGAGGAGTTTGCAAGGAGAATGGTTCCACTGCATGGATGTCGGCGTGTACACAAGGTTGTATGGTATTCATCCAGCTACTGTCATCTGCCCCCCCATTTCACAGCAGTGTCCTAACTATATAGTTAGGAGCTTCTAACCCGAGTTATCACCTCGTAAAGTTTTATCCCTTCATAAATCGACATGTAACTTTAATAGGCCATTGTGAAACGGGGTGCCTGGTTTCTTTACTTTCGCAAAGCATAGCTTATTGCACATCAGGATAGGACTATTTTCCACAAACCCAAGAAAAAAATAACTACCTACTATAAAGAACCCTTCTGTATGAACTATATCTGATGAAGGACTACCTCAGAAAATGTCTTGAAAATAAAACCATAATATTGTGATCATACGTGGCTGGCGGGTTAATTTGGGTTGATCCCTTTAAGATTAGTTCACTCCTATCACAGGTGGCATGTCTTGTGTGTATAGCTAGCCCACTGGAATAACATGCCGTAGTTAAGATTGGTTGATTTAATATTTCACCCATAGGTGCCATAGTTATTAGTTAGAACATGGATTCGTAACATGCATACATTACATATCAACTCCAAGTTGACCAGACCTTACTTTAATGCCAAACATCAAGAACGACTTGTGGGAAAGATATTTCAACCTTTAGAATGGTATATCAATACAATGCAACCAAGTTCTTGTGTGAAGTCTGCAGGCAGCCTTTCAGCATCGTACAGTTGGGCCTAGTTACTATTTATAAATGACCACCAACCAGAAACAAAATAATATCCCTACCCTGAAGACAAATAATGCAAAATCGTGGTCACATTTTCTCCCAAATACTGTTAATGCAAAATGCAACATGTTCTATAGGAGCGAATGCTCTGCAATCATTCAAAGAAATGCATGTAAAATGAGTCCTCAATTCATAACAACCCACTACATGCAATATGCAGATAACTGAGATACATCCAGCGACCAATTAACATAATGTTGGTGACTATGTATCATAACATGCTTATATTGACAAGCACTAACAAATCTGTAGCAGAATCGGGAGACAACTCGACGTCAAATATAAGTTGATGGGTAGAAGGTATGGAAGGCAAAAGAGGCAATAAATAACTGGAGAATTCATGATGTTGAAATTAATAACATTTTCATGTCTGAATGAATTTCATGTTCAGTGCTGAACAAAATCTTTAGATTTGTTTCATATTAAATCATATAATCAATATAATCAATCACAAGCTTGCATTAAGGAAAGTTGATCATCACTGCAAAATCAATGGAACAGTGTGTTCACAGAACTGCCGGGCATGAAAACACGATTGAATTGCCTCCCCTTCCAGCTCACACGCAATTGTGCAACAGAGGACTGCATTACCAAATATCTTACACATAATCTCTTATCAGTCAGTAGTGATGGCACACATAATACATTTACATATCTATATATACAATCAGTGATGTACAAAATTGTAATGAAAGAAGATCTCTCCAAACACTGGAATACAAGCATGAGATTTGAGGGGAAAGCGATACATTTCCTTCCTTCATGATTCTGCATGGTAAATATGAATAACATAATGTACATAGTAGACATTAAATGTACAAATACGACCAAACACAAAAAAAAATAACAAGTATAACAAATAACAAGTTCTTCAACTATGTTTGCCTACTATATCAATGTATACTCTATGATCAATTATCCTTGCCAATTGTGCCGACATACATACACACTACAAGTAACCTGTACGCGTACTACAAGTAACCTGTACGCGTACTACAAGTAACCTGTATGCTTCACACAACAAGTAGCTCATATGGTTTTGGTTCCATGAATATTAAGTAGCATACTAATAGTAACTTAATAAAACAAATGACAACACCGTAACGTATGCATTCCACTCAAATCGGTTCTGTAACACACTCCTGCACTCCTGACTATCAAGTATGAATCCCATTAGGGCAGTTGATGGCTTTTTATTATGGAAATTCTTGGTTTTCACAATTCATATTTTAGAATACATGTACATGTATTAGACGAGCATTAGCAATAGCACACAAATCATGAAACAACGGAGAATCGAAATGATGAAGACTTGGAAATAACGACGCCCAACATCATAAAGCACTACAAGAGATTGCGACTAGATTTCAAACAACCAATCTTATTGGAAAATACGTTAACTTAAGGAACACAAAACACAGCACTCAAAAGGCACTATAAAAATAACGGAATGTGTCTAATTGCATAACATTTGTTTCTCTCTAAAACACAGAAAGAAATTCCATTTATCATACAGACAGCCTTCAGAAGCAGTTCTGCTGTGCGTGACTTCATAAAGCTTGTGTATCTACTAAGTCGGAGATCACAGCGCTCTCGTAGATCCCGTATTTATCTGGAACCTACGAGAAGTTCACGGTCTTGAAAGAATACCTAAGCTCCCATTACAAGAGTTGTACATCTGTGCTGGAGTACAGAAGTTCCCACTCTCATTCTGCTGGTAACGAACAGTGCTTAACGTCACTTTAGCAATTTCTTTGGCAGCTATCAGTGACAATTCAGAATGATAGGACAATTCATCTACGTACATGTTTTGTGTGCACATTGTATACTATTCCAACTTTCTACAAGCTTTTATATAAAAGTGCTAGCTCACTGGAATATTATGACTGTTATAACATCTTTAGGTATGATATGGTCATCACACTCTAGGCTGGTCTTTTAACAACTATGTTACTACAAGCACATGCATGTACAATCAATGGATAAACGGCAAATGAGCACTTATTGATAATAGATGTGGTCACATCAAATACAACAAACAGTATTAAAACTTTAACAGGTATTGTAGCTATTAGTTAATGCAGCTTTCATACAACTCAGGGATCAAAACTATTTGCCAGATGTGCTCGAGGCACTACAGAAATTAAAATATAGTAAACATAATATTGCAGTTCAATGCTCCTTGCTTACTTAATTATGATAATCATCTCTGACACTTCAGAACACAAGTATACAAACCGTGAGAACATGTCAACACAGTGACAGTGATGTAACTATTGCTGTAAATGGTTTTATGTCAACACACGGATCAGTGTTTAGTTCTTAGTCATCTCCAGCTACTTTTATGCTGTCTTGTTTCTTGGGCTGAATTTTGATGGCTGGATCACAAAGTATTTTCTCCATTTTCTATCCCGATCATTTCTTCATGAACACGTGAACATAACTTTCAGTTACTTCACACTTAAGAAAATCATTCAGTGTTGATGTAATTGAATGTAGTTTACTAACTCAATATCCAATGATTCTAATCTCGCCATGTGCAGATAACATCAAGCTGTGTACATGTGATGTATTGACCTCAGATAACATGTGATGTACGAGTTAAATGACTAAAACAAGATTTCTTAATCAGGGGAGACAGAAATTATGAAGTGAAATGCAGATGAAACTTGATAGTCATTATTGCATAAATAACCTAGAATTAAACTAACAGTGAGTCGGGCTACACACATTGGCTTTCAATGTACAATTTCTCTAACACATTTTGCAGTATGGATATCTGCAGTGAATAATTTCCTATAACAATATTGGATCTTCATTACCTACACACACAATACTTAACCATGGGGCTGGGATAAGTTTTTATTGCAAAAACCTATACCTGAGTCTGGAGATGAAACAAACTGCACCAAAATAAAATTAAATGGTTTTCTACACTCAATCTGGTTGAATACCCTCAGGTGAGATATGGATGACCCAGTGTGGATGGTCCTGGCCCAGGTCAGCGACGCCCACTTCATCCACGACAGCACAACTAACACTGAGAGTCAAGTGTGGCCAACTAAAACTGTCCTTCCAACAAGTCGCCTAATATTGTAGCTACCTTGTCCTTGGTCGACCGAATGGTCAGGCGATACATCTGTAGAACAAACCAAAACAAGCGGATACATTTTGTGCATTTTACATTAGTATTGAAAATGAAAAATAAATTTACAATCATTTACTAAGGCTCATAACCATCACAAATTGGTGAAAGATTCCCGCAGCAACGATAGACTCCATAATCACTCACTCACCAAGTTCATAATTGTTTCTAACATGATGCAAATATGTTTATTCCAAATGATTACTTTTATAAAAGCTATATCAAAATTGGGTTATATCAAATATATTTCAACTTACCTCTACTTGTTTATTTGGTTCTAGTCGAATGAGACACCCAGTTTGTAAATTCCGTGTGTGTAGGATTCCAGCGGACACAAAGTTGTCAGGGTTAGGGTCAATACCTTCTAAAATACTAGATCCAAAGCCCAAAAGCTGAAAATTAACCCACAATTGTTATTAAAATCAAATAAAAGCAAAATGATATATTTTCATTATTCAGAGAAACTTACAGGTACGCAAACTGGAAGATATATTGTGAGATTGTACAAGAAATGGAGTTTGTGATTTGACAAAATTTATATATTTTAAAGTTTCTACTACAACAACATAACTTCTATTGAATCATAGTCTCTTTCTTCCACTATGCAATGTCACAGAGTGTGGGAAAGGTCCCGGTCCAAGATTTTGACAAGTTCTTTGAGAATGTATGCTTTGCTGTGATAGACCAGATAATAAAGTTGGTAACCGTTACCTTTGCCTTTGTTTGTTCAGTATCTATAGGGCACTGTGCCTTGAAGATCTTCTGGCACTCCTGTTCAGGCCTGGGAGAGAGAGAAAACAAGTAGTTTGGCTACCAACAACTACAAACATTTCAAGTATAATTGCAGATACAATGTTAACCAGCCAGTAGATATTATTGCTGTTGCCAAATGTATTAATTTGTTCATTATTTACTTATGTTAGTGTTGATCAGGATATTATTATTTACATTTCAAGAAATAGAAATTAGGATTAGGATTTCTATTTTTTTAAATAATAATTTTGTTTGATGTTTTTTTTTGATTGCTGTTTGACAGAAGTGACTACTATTATACTTACTGGCTCAAGGCTTTCCATCTAGTGAAGAACGACTCCGAGTTCATTTCAGCAGGTTCTATGAACTTGTTGAGAAACACTGGCAGCTGCACGCTTACCCGTTGTGATGCTCCGCTGTAGCTGAAAACATTGGATACACCAGTTAATATTGTACACATTTGGTCTCAGTATGCTTCAAGTACACAGATATTAGTTCCCTCATAAATTATGCTATTTCTAAACATAGCACTGGGTGGAGAACGTAGCACAGGGCACGCTCAATTCCTTCAATATTGTCCTTAGATATGAATATCATTTTGGGCATCATCATCTAGGCAGGCTGGCTGTATACTTACAAGAATGATATTTCTAAAACAGGAGATTGTGTGAACTCTTCCAGACACTCAATGTTGAACATCTGCTGTACTTGAGCGCCGCCGTCGATCGTGGGCTCTACAGGTTTTGGCTGTATCTGAAGAGGTGGCCTGGTTAAGGATACATACTGAACAGAAATCACACGGCATATGCCCATAGGACTTGTTGAACACTTTTAACCCTGTCCATGCTGGAGGCAATCATATATGCCCTAAAGAGTAGTGTCTGTGCTTAATCCAACAGAGAAAAGGTTAATGGAGCGGATGAACAAAGAATTACAGGGTGATACAACTTAGGTAATAATAACTTGACATTGGGCAGAACAACAGAGAACAGAGAACAGCCCATAACAACTTGACAATCTATACAAGCAGAACACTGGGGATTAATCCGCAGGACGACTCGGCATAGAGCAGGACACTCTCCAGAACTAATCACAAGGACTCTCCTGCCAGAACCAATGACAAGGATAGTCCTGGTGAAACTAATGACAAGTATAGACCTGTCAGAATTAATGACAACAGAACTAATGACAAGGACACTCCTGGTGACACTAATGACAAGGATATCTGATGCTAGTGCTCCTGGCGCGGTGGCATCAGCCGTGAAGTTGGTAAACTGGAATGATGTTTTATTTCCATAGAAGACACCGATTCTTGCAAGATTTTGCCGATATTCTGACTTGATACCAATCTGTAGCAAGTCGTTTTCAAACAACACTCCATTGTGTTTCATGATAAACCTGTCAAAAGATAGCGTTTATTAGTTTGTTATTCATTGAATATTGGCAACAATCGCTTACAAAAATTATAATCATTTTCTTTCTAAAATATATGAATACAACCCATGATATCTGTCAATAGTTAATATTACAAATATTAAAAGGTTCTGTTATTTTTATTTGTTTTGAAATTTGAAGTATGTTTTTAAAGTTTTCAGTAATAAACATAGATATATATAATTAACATATCTATAATATATCTACTCTCACCGTTTCATGTTTTCATTGGACATGGCCGAATTAGGAGCCTCTAAACCATTCGATGCCACTGTCCTTCCTTCTCCTGCGCCGCCAAGAGAGTCGAAGACGTCCACCAGGAAGCCGGAGCCACTGGACGCAGGTTGACCGGCCGCTGGGGTGGCGTCCAGTTCCAGCAGCATCGCAGGCCCACCGCTTGTCGGGGACGAGATCTAAACAAATACACATCATATAAATAGCAAATCTTGTGGAAATGGTCATGATCTTTAGACAGGCTAATATACATCTTTCATATCATAACAGGCAAATTATTACGGTTGGAGTTATGGCAAGTGGCCATTGGTTCCAGACAGCCATCTTGTATTCTGCAAGAGTCGGTCAGCATTATTACGGGGAGTTTGCACTCACAGAAACATTAGCTGCGTTGACGGGAGGGGGGTGGTTGTCAGGAGCCGCCATCTGCGCCGTGGGCAGCTTGTGGTGCTCCTTGGCCTCCGCCTGCTCGGGAACGCTGGAGGGCTTCTTCTTCTTCAGCTTGGCCAAGATGGACGACTCTCGCTCGGGGAATGGCGGCATCTCTTCCAATACAGTGGCCTGAGTGGACAAAATTAGTAACTTAAAAAATGGCCACCATCTCGTATTTATTATTGGCAATATGTCTGGTCTACTGTCTACTTATCAATATTTGGGTAGTTTTTGTGACATTTTGAAATACAAAATGGCCACCATCCAAATTTTGCTATTGGTCATATTCAGCGACTGCATGTGGATTTGAACCTGGAACCAAGAGACCAAGTGTTGATATGCTTACCAAAACATCGGGAGTCGCCACAGAACTAAGCTGGAGGTATTCTATTGCACGTTGTTGTAACTCGACATCTGGATTTCTCATGTTGTTGTCACTCCTCAGTACCTGTAGCAGATAACACACCAACATTAATCTCTATATTCACTCCCGCACTCAAGCTTATTATGAAAGCAAGAAATATCTCTCTCCATGCATTAAAAAAAAGAAATATTAATTTAATTTAATTTTTATTATTTTATTTATTGATTTACGTCATTACAGGATATGACAACTATAAAATGTGAAGAGTGGGAGACAGTGATAACATGAAACATGCTTACTATCTGTATCTGTTGTTTAATCTCAGGGAACAGGTTGATGAACTTGATGTATGTGGAGAGCAGGAGTCCCCGCGTGGCTGTACCGCACAGATGGAACTTTGAGTGAAGCAGCTGGAACTGTACGAGCGGACTGAAACACAGGACAACTACACCATCAGGGCAATGCTAATAATCAATATAGCATGTACTAGTGGACTGAAACACAGGACAACTACACCATCAGGGCAATGCTAATAATCAATATAGCATGTACTAGTGGACTGAAACAC
>JAVCKZ010083401.1:0-12448 GCA_034780755.1 Lepetodrilus elevatus
AATCCATTAAATCTATCGGCCAATTTTATTTTTTATTTTTTCCCCTCCTCCGACATCAGACTTCCCTCGAAAAGATCCGTGAACCAATTTATTAAAAATAAAAGGCTTTAAATTTAATTATTTTTTTAAATTTGGAAAATGTTTTTTTCAAATTATTTTATTGTTTGATTTAGTTTTTTGTAATAATATAATATGTGAACAAATCTTGAAAGCAGCTCTAATGCGCAATTAAAAAAAATAAATAAAGAATATAAATTTGTATTGTTTTTTTTCATATTAAAGTTAAAATGATTTTTCATCTCCATTTCAGCTGGCGATGTCCGGTGTGTCAGCAGTTTTGAAACAACAGAAAAGAAAGCACCCCAAGGTCGCCATCGACCCCTACAAGAAGTCTGGCGCACCGCTCCCATCCCCGAAGAGTCACGGCGACCGCGCCGACAACTTGTGGCATCAGTACGACGCGGCCGATCTCCCGGATACGGGCCAGAAGTGGAAGTCCATAGACTTTGTGGACAAGACCCACTGGGGATACTACACCTGGCCAAAGTTAGTACCCCCAAACACCCACCCCCCCCCAACCCCGACACCCTGTAGTGACCCCACGCCCTGCTGACTTGCGGTATGATGGAGCACAAATATCTGCTGTATAATAAGTAAAGTACAATTCAATCAAATAATTGTCAGTAGTCACTATGTAACTAGTAGTAACTGAAAAGCAGCTCTTGGACCTAATTCATCGTCGCAAATGGGTGAAAGATTCCCGCAGCGACGTTAAACGCCATATTCACTCACTTGTACCTAATTCAAAACAAAAGTTACTTCAGGGTTTCATTCACCCTAAGCAGACCCTGTGTGCCCATTTTTAATTGTTTCTCACTGTATCACTACAACACTTATTTGTAACTGTTCTTCACTGTTTCCTTGTACAGAGAACTGCAAGTGTATGCGCCCATTGAACAACAACCCAAAGCCGAGTGGCCAGTGTCGGAGATGAACGAGGCAGCTCAATGTATATACAACCACTTCTCTAGCCAAGAGTTTGTAGATAGGCTCGTAGCTCTCCTCTCTCTAGAAGAACAAAAAGGACGGGACAAGTTCCGCGCCAAATATCTAATTCTGTTCAAGGTACGTTTCACGTGAATTTATGCTGTTCACCCCATAGAGTGAGTGAGTGAATATGGAGTTTAACGTCGCTGCGGGAATGGTTACCTGGAAGGATGATACGGGCATGTGAATGATAAACCTTCTAACACCTTGAAAGGCAGCTTGGGTTTTATACTTCCCAGGGAGTTCAGAAGGAAAATGAGAGCACACTATCAATTGACGGGTTTAATAATGTAGCTTTGAGCATGCTTTTGAGTGGGCATTTGGCACATATTATTATACATTTAATGTAGAGACTATTTTAATGTAGAGCCTATTTAGTGGGGCTATTTCATTTACTGTCGTTGCCTATGAGTGAAATATTCCCGCCGCGACGTAAAACATTAATTCAATCAATAATTCACTGTGCCCAGAAGTGGGTTGTAAAATAAACTGACAAGGTTTGCTTGATCTTGAACAACCAACATTATTTAACGTAATTATTTGGCTCTATTTTCCAGGGTTTATTCCGTAACTACGGCGATACCTTCCTCCCACTGTTCAAGCCTCATATAGAACGGTTGCTAAGCGACCAAAGTCACGATCGCCATGACAGCAGTCAGCGGTGCGCAATGGAGATCCTGGCAGGAATCATCCGGGGAAGTAAGCACTGGAGCTTCCAACAGGTACGGCCACTAAAAAATATTCGGCGATGCTTATCTTTGTCAATTTCGTGATCTATCGCCAGTGCAATAATAATTTCAAGTTTTTTTAATTGTGGCACTATTATTTCTTCTGACAAGTTTTATTATTGAAAAAAACTATTAATTCTTTTTTTTAGATTGAGAATCTGTGGAATTGGGCGTGTCCTCTACTTGAAGTGTCACTCAACAACATCACCATAGAAACCGTGGATGACTGGGGATCATTCTACACATGTCTTTCAGTAAGTTGTCTTCTCTTTGTTTATAATTCTACAAATATCTGTTCTTATTTTATCGTAATCTTACACATTGCTAGTCTCAATTCTACACATATCATCTCCGATTGTAATTCAACACATATCATTTGTTCAGTCATAATTCTACATATCTCCATTCATTATTCTGCACATATTCTATTTTTTTGTAAAATTATTTTCATAATTCTACACGCATGTTCTCTTTGATCAGTTGTACGCATTTCTATTTATAATTTTACACTCACTCATGTCTATTGTAATTCTACAGGGGCCTGCTCATTTCTAGCTGTTCTGTCCGTACTTCCTGTCCGTCTGTACTTTCTGTCCGAGACATGCGCAGTGTAACTGCATGCATTGGACAGAAAGTACAGAAAGTATAGATAGAACAGCTAGAAAGGTGCACTACCCAGGTGTCTCAGTGTTTTAATCTGTTTGGGTTTTTTCATTCCTCGTTTGACGTTCCTCGATTGTTGTCGTCGTTTTCTGAACCCTGGCATGTTTAACTGTCACAGGAGAGTCGGGACCCGAGGAAGATTCACTGGTTGTTAAAGCTGGTCTTGAAGGATCCACTCAATGGAGAAGGAGGAGCCTTCTCAGATGCTAGGTAGGAAAAGCTTGTCCCACGATCGGCCAATACATGCATTTCCTTTGAATGACCTACTTGTGTAAACAGCTCCTTGGCTAGAGATTTTCCAATTAACATATTAATAACGTTATTGCAGGATTTTTTAGGAATTACGCCCCCGAGATTACGAGGATTTTTGAACAAAACTTTGAGTTCATGAAATCATACTCGGAAAGGTTTCGTAATCAAAACCGCAGGTCCGTCTGATCAGCAGGGGTGCATTCAAAGACGCAAGCGGCTTGCAAGCAGTTTACCAAACTAGGCACTGTCTAGGGAGTCATATGAACCGTAGTGGGACATGGAACCAGTTTAGCTAAGCAGCTTACTCAGCCCTTGTGTCTTTGAACGCGCCCCAGAGATTTCTGAGATTTTGTGAACACTGGTGAGAACTGTACTAACATTGAGAATCGCTGCATATGGGTGGACAGTTTTGGCGGCTATGTTACCGATTCGCTGACTGACGTGTTTGTTGTCCGTAGTCGCCTGTACGCCGCCCAGAACGTGTTGGTGGACCAGGAGTGGCGAGTACCTCAGATCCTGCACAACCTCCTGGACTACCTCAAGCCTCAACTTGCTCACCCCTACAAGAACGTCCGCGATAGGATCGGCAGGTAATCATAATGAACATAATTTTTAATTATTTAAAAAAAAATATTATTATTATTTTTGGATTGAGTTTTTGGCTCATTGTACAGGTACTCGACATCAACAGACATTTGTATATAGAACATGCATTTTACAGGAGTTGGGGTATATAGTGATTACAATCAATAGTCATATGGATAAATACATGTGATAATCAGTACCAGCCGGTGCTCACAGATTTACTGCAATATTCAGCGCTACGGATATTGCGGGTTTCCTCCTGCCCTAAACTGACATGCTTATCATATAAGTGAATGTGGCTCTAAAACCCAATTTAAAAAAGAATAGAAATAATGATAATAATAATGAAAATAAGATAATAATAATAGTGTACATTTATTAAACCCTAAATCTATGCTTGAAAACATGCTCAAAGCACTACATATTATTGCTCAATCAGTGAATCAGTGCACCGATGTTCCTTCTCACCTCCCTGGGGAGTATGCTTACATGACCTCGCTGCCTGTTTCAGTGTGCTATGTAACGTCTTCCTGTACGACTACCGCATCTCGTCCGAGTCGGGTATCAGATCTCCGCATCGTGACGTGTTCCTCAAAGAGATTCTTCCCCAGCTAGATCAGCTCAAGGACATTGTTCCCACGCAGAATGGACCCAATGGCCCCAGTAAGTTAGAACAGACACAATGTATCCTCGCAGAACGGCCCCAATGGCCCCAGTAAGTTAGAACAGACAATGTAGAAATAAGACAAGTGGACCCATTGAGCCCAGTAAGTTGGCTATTCATTGAATTAAATGTAGGAAATTGTCACGTTAAGTTAAATGGACCCAATGGCCCCTATACAGTTAGAACAGACCCAATTGCCATCAATAAATTAAACGGGCCCAGTAAGTTTGGCCATGCACAAAGCATTTTGTAGTACTATTGGATCCAGTATTAGTCTATTCCACAAGAAATATTTTATCATACCTCAAACCTATTGCTCTTTAAAAAAAATGCATATGAAATTTTTGTATTTTTTTTTTTTCAGAGAAGAATGGCAATGGTGCCACCAAGGACGACGTCGTTGGAGAAAAACCAAAGATGAATGCGATGGAGGTGGACGAAAACGGTGATGACGATGACGATGGTCGGAAAAAGGCCATCCGGCTGTGTAAGACAGGTGAGGGCAGTGTTTGAAATTATCGCTGGCCCGGCCATTTCCCCCAATGCTAAAGCTATCTTCAGAGTCAGTAGAAAAGCATATTTTTTGTGAACATTGGTTATTTGTATCATATATACTGTATACAACTATATACTGTAAATCCTGAAATTAATGCGAGCAGAATATTAATGCGAAAAATGTGACTGCCGTATTGTATTGCTGCGCATTAAGGTAAAACCGTGGGGAAACATGAACGGAAACATGCCCGTTCGCATTTTATTGGTGTTTCTTTTATGTCTGAAATCTAGAGGTCGCATTAAATTACTGACGCATTTATTTCGTGATAGTATATATCACTGGGTAAGGGGAAAACAGTATGGTCCTAAGCTGGTGGTCGTAGCTGCTGCAATCTCTCGGCACTAGACGGACATAATGTCCTGAGGGTCAATGGTTTACTACAGCATGTCGGGTGCAAAATTAATAGAATGAATATACAATAGGCGGAGGGGTTTACATGAATGTTCAACACTGCTGGTGTTTTGTTTTTCAGTGATGAAGTGGGTTCAAAACAACCACAGCCGAGCGTTCGAGGCGTGTCCCGCCGAAGTGTTTCCGCTCATCCCGATAGTGAGTACCTTACCGTCATCTCCTGGGAACAAATACTGCCCTCTCCTCTCCAGAACAAATCATCGCAAATATGGGTGAAAGATTCCCGCAGCGACGTTAAACTCCATATTCACTCACTCACTCTTACATTTCTTTGGAATAAATATTTCTGTCTGCTAAGAACAAATTGTATGTCCTCCTTGTTCTCTTCTGTGTCGTGTCTAGATGTGCACCCTGGAGAGCGAGACGACGGACGACGACCTGAAGACGGACTGTACGCTGGCGTTGCTGTGTCTGGCTCAGAGTCTCATCCGCCCCGAGAACGTCCACGTGGCCATCTCCACCATCAGGGAGGTACGTACCGCTCGTCACTCAACACGCTGTATGTCATCATTGCACCTTCATATGAAACAGCCGGGGCGTGGATGAGGTTCAATATCTGCGTGTGTCTTGTAAAGTCATATCAGGTTGTCATCCCACCATAAACACATCATTGTGGGGTTACTGAAATACTGTGTAAAACTGGCCGCAAGATTACGAAACATTTTTGAGTAATAAGTTCATGCTCAACTCCTGGCCCCGAGATTACGAAACCTTTCTGAGTACGAGTTCGTACTCAACTAAGAATTTTGTTCATAAAACTTCATGTGACGTCATAGTCTGAGTACATTTTTGTGCTCAGAAAGTTTCGTAATCTCGGGGCCAGCTGCTTGAGCATGAAATTGTAATCAGAAAGTTTTGTAATCTCAGGACCTGGTGCCAAGTCTTCTGGGAATTGTTTCTTGGAAGTTCTCGGATCTACTAACTCGTAAGAAACATGACGAGTCCATTATCAATATACAATGTATGTGCCGAGTTCTCGCAATCATCTCAAAGGACAGCCTTGACATTGTGTATGTGATGTCCGTAGGTGACGGGGCTGAACTCGTGGCACGCGCGGACTGCGATCCTGCGGTATATCCAGGCCATGGTGTTCGGGAACCTGTTCACGATGGAGCGCGCGGAGCACAAGGCCGACATCCACGACATCCTGCTGCACCTCATCTGTGACGAGCACCTCGAGGTAAGTGCTGTATATTTTGATATATGGTCCAGTGTTCGAATTAATAGGGCGTCCGGGGGCCATTTGACAATCTGCAATGTTAAAGGTATCTGTGTGACCCCCTGAAAATTACAGATTTTACCACCATTAACAATTGGCCTATGGAGAATAACCCCCTTATTAATCCTTTATTAATTTATTTGGGGGCGGGATGTACCGCAGTGGTAGAGTGTTGGATTTCGGAGCCAAATGTTCCAGGTTCAAATACCACCCTAGCGGCCCGGCATCAATGTTCGTGAAAGTTACCTTTCTGACGCGATATTGATAGGATGCACTGACTGTAGAGTGGCAATGCAGTTATCATCCTTGGTCTTGTCAGTACCAGCCAGTCCACGCAGGTTTACTGCAACATTCAGCGCTACGGATATGAGTGTGTTTCCTCCTGCCCTAAACTGACAAGTCATAATATTAGTGAAAGATTCTAGAAAGCGACTTTAAACCCCAATACAAAAATAAATAAGTTTTTAAAAAGTTTTTTCTTTATTTCAAACACTGTTGTATGTACGCTCGTCCCATAATAGACATGGATAGTATACCTGAGTGGATGATGATGACAATGATGATGATGATGATGAGTATTTCTCTAGGTTCGTGAGATGGCGGGCACCACGCTGAGCGGGCTTCTACACTGCGCATACCTGGAGATGGACGAGGACTTCATTGTGAGTGTTACGCTGTCGTAATGTGGGTGCTTGTATATGTACTGCCAGTTAGTAGCACAGTGGTACATCGTCAGACTTCAAAGGAAATCTTTAAGAAAAAAAATATTTTTAATCCGCTACCACCCGCCATTTATTATCGAAATCTAGTGACAGCTTCGTCGCAAATGGGTGAAAGATTCCCGCAGTGACGTTAAACTCCATATTCACTCACTAGTGACATCTGTACTTTCGATGACTTGGCAATTGACCATACTCTCCACGTCTAGCCATTTAGCCTAGTGTTTATTAGACCGATATTTAATGAACGTATCCTGCCTCGCCAGAGCCACTTTGAGAGACTGAGCCACACCAAGCTGAAGAAGAGGAAGAAGTCTGCCGAGCAGGTTTCTGTGGAAGCGCTGATCCAGCGACACGCGGGCGTCCTCGGACTCGGAGCGTGTGTTCAGGCGTTCCCGTACCAGGTGCCGCCGTTCATCCCACGTGTTCTCATGGCGCTCAGCTCTCACGTCAATGATCCACAGCCCATCCAGGTAAGTTGTTCCATCTAGGGTGTTCCATCGAGTGTTTTACGACAGTCTGTAAATGCAGATATAAGTGATAGAATCTTGAAAGCGACATTATGGTTTTTTTCCCCGTTTGTCCAGATGTATTAGGTTGTCTCCCCTTTGTACAGATGTATTAGGTTGTCTCCCCTTTGTCCAGATGTATTAGGTTGTCTCCCCTTTGTTCATATGTATATTAGGTTGTCTCCCCTTTGTACAGATGTGACCGTCTGCTAAATATCAGCTATGCTGGACGCGGACGTAAAACCCCTAATTAAATACAAATGTACAGATGTGTTAGGTAGTCTCCCCTTTGACCAGATGTATAGGGTGTCTCAGTTTAGTTAAGATGTATTAATGGTGTTCTCCGTTCATCTACTTCAAGATGTCCGTGAAGAAAATCCTGTCGAACTTCCGGCGGACACACCACGACAACTGGCACGACCATAAACTCAAGTTCACAGACGACCAGCTTGTGATCCTCACTGATCTGCTCGTGTCGCCAAACTACTATGCATAACACAGGTAGTTAGTTCCTTCTCTTTCCAGACACAAGCCAGTCATGTGGCAGCAAATCTTAGTTAATATTATAGTTTGGCATGAAATGTATTGACCCCCCTATTTCGTAGATTATCTCGGTAAATACTTCATAGAATGAAAAACCCTGTAAAACCAGTCCACAACAAGCTGTCCATATACCAGTCCATAGTGTGCGGTGTGCCAGGGTTAAAGGGTTAAACATTCCCACTCTGCCTGTGGCAAACTTCTTTTGTTATGGGCGAGTAACTTTTTAGGGAAATGGATCTTCTTATTTGCCTTACTAGCCCATTGGCTTGTTGGAAGTTGTAAATTTGGATTGATCAAACGACATCTGCAGATATACGCTCAGACTTTCCGTTATGGCGAAAATGGGCAAGATGCTTTATGGAAATCTGTGAAGATATTTTTCTATGAAACTTGTTCAGCCAACCACTATTTTGTAAAATAATAGCATAGAGTAGTGTAATGAAATGAAGTACAGCCTGAATGCAGCCCTGATACTGACCACTGAATGACCCCAATTATCCACCCCTTTTTGCTTGTCACGTACGAGTGAAAGATTCCCGCCGACGTAAAACACTAATTCACTCACTCTCGTTTTGTAGGATCGGCTTCCTAGCACAAGGTCAAGATAGCACAATAACACAAGTCTGTGAAGATCTCCGTGGCTTCCCCACATTCTGCTGACGGTTCCAGGTACATCCTAGTCGCCCAGCTGACCACCAGCTTACATCTATGGATATTACTGGTGAAAAACGACACGTATTTCTGTATGTCGAAACGATGAAATGTTGTTTTCCATAGTTTTATCCTCCATCATGCTGGTGGCACCTGGAGAAGCCCAACAAAGCTGTGATGGCAATAAATAGTCCGGCATCAATGTTCGCGAAAGTTACCTTTCTGACGTGAATATCGTGATAGGATGCGCTGACTGTACCATGGTCGTCGCAAATGGGTGAAAGATTCCCGCAGCGACGTTAAACTCCATATTCACTCACTCACTGTACCATGGCAATACAGATATCATCCTTGCTCTGTCAGTACAAGCCGGTGCTCGCAGGTTTACCGCAACATTCAGTGGTACAGATGTTGCGGGTTTCCTACTGCCTTAAAACCAACAAGCCATGATCTAAGTGAAAGAATCTTTTGAAAGGGACTCTTAAACTCTTAATTAATAAAAAATGTTTTAAATAGTCCTGCTGAAGTAGTCATAACGCTGTGTGTTGAATGCGGCAAATCCAGTTGCCTTCAGTGTGGAGGAGGTTAACTCATCGGGTAAGGCGTTCATATGCAAGACGTTGTCTGTTTGCCTGGAAACTAGTATACATGAGTTTGTGAAATCTCTGGGGAATTTTACAGTTCTCGTGCGTATAATGTATAGGTCATTGTTTTATGCTTGTTGAAGATGTATGTTGAATGTAGAATATTTTGATGAGTTTAGTGTACTGTGGTGATGAACGTCGGTGATGGTGGTGACGATGATGATGATATGTTGATGATATGTTGATGATGATGAAGTGATGATATGTTGATGATGATGATGATTATGATGATGATGATGATGATTGTTATAATTATAGTTAATGATGAGGCTAATGATTATTATTGTTATAATTAGTTACTGCAGTGACACGTTCTTGTGTATTAATTTCAATATAGCAAGATAACTCACCTGCATTTATTAACATCTCTATATATCCAATATATCTGTCGATTACTCTCGACTTAGTTACCACAATCCTATTTATTTATTATATATACATAATCATTTTAATTTACATAAATATGTCAAAGGTCCAGGGAAACCATCATTGTTGGACCTAAATTTAATTGATTATGCTGATTTTGCCGAACCACTTTTCTTTGGCATTACCCTAATAAAACAATTTTGTTGTATATGGATGAAAATTCCCGTTGCGACGTAAAACAATAAATGACTCGATTATTATTATAATAAAGTTACACAAGGTGAACACTGAAAAGTCGTGATATTAGTGAAAGATTCTAGAAAGAGACTCCAAACCCAAATACAAAAAAAAAATCAAAAAGAAAAAAAAATCAAGTCTTTAACCTCCTATGGTTCCTGCAGCAGGCAAGCACCGATGCCGCACAGAACAGTGATGGTAAGAAGGGTTAATTCATAAAAATTCATTAATGTCATTCTTGTCTATTGGTATCTATGTTTGTATGGCCGATTATTTTCTTAATTATATTAAGAAAACCCCTGCTGAATTCGAAATAATATGTTATTATTATATACTATGTATATGTATGTATTTTGTAATGATTACATTGGGAAAAAAAGGATGCGTCATTTCTGTGAATCATTAGGTATAGGAGATATTGATGTCAGTGGCGACTTCTGCTAATTGTGTTAGGTCAGTGTACGAGGATGACACCATCATCTGGTTCCATACTACACATGCACTTCATACTTCATGATGGAAGATACTGATCTGACTAGCGAATGAAGTATATTAGATACAATTTTTTATATTTTTAAATTGGGGTTTAGAGTCGCTGTGAAGATTCTGTCATGTATTACCAGATGAAAAGAAGGGTACAAAAGAAGTCATAGGGTACAAATGAAGAGTCATAGGGTACAAAGGAAGAGTCGTAGGGTACAATCTTGTTGTCCATCATTACAGTTATATTAGTCTTGTTAGGAAAATAGGATTCAGGCTTGTTATATTAGATTTATTGATTCTTACAGCCAATGGTATATGTACCACATTTGTATTTATGAAGGACTTCTAAGTACATGTATGTAACTACCGGTGTATGTGAATCTCATTTAGGTTCGAAAAATCAAAAGGAGTGGTGTTAGGTTTGGAGAACTTTTTGTATATACAGTGTCTAGGTCAGTGATCGCAGGAATGTTCTGAATATTGCAGATCCACCTGCATAGATATCGTAATATTTAGTTTAATTAATGTAGATAAATTATTAATTATTTACAGCAGTTTTGTTATATTTTATATTGAGCTATAACAAAAGACGAGTATTCAGTTTGGAATGAGATTTTTTACAACTGTTTCTGTACTGTGCCAGGTAAATTGTCTTGTCCTAGGGGCTGCTCCTTTCTAGCTGTACTTTCTGTCCGACGCATGCGCAGTTAACAAGGATCAACACCGTACAGTGTAACTGCGCATGCATCAGGCAGAAAGTACAGACAGAACGGCTAGAAAGGAGCAGCCCCCTACTGTAATTCATAGCAGATACTGTGGACAGATTAGTCAAGATCAATAACCTCACTGTTCTCCTTACTAACCTTTCTTAATTAACATTCATTTATGTACAGTATATATTTCCAAACAATAATCATAACCAATTATTTTAATGTATTTACCGGCACATGTCATTAATCTTTCTTGCCTATGATCCTACTAAATATATGTTGGTTACTGTCTAAGAATTAATGAGGACTACGTTTGGTGTGTGGATTTATTTACTCATTGTACATTTAGATTTTGATGTATACTCAACAAAATAAGTTAAGGTCCGGCAAATATGTTTTGAGGAAATTTTCTACCAAATTTAGGCACATGGAATTAGGAGTCATTCTTCCAATTCATCTGCAAGTTTTTTAAGAGTATCTGGAGCCTATAGAAGTTGGAACATTTTCGTTGTTAAAATAATAAAAAGCTAAATATAAATATTTAAATGTCTACTGGCCCTTCCTTGCCAATTCTTGAGTATATTATCTCCCCTTGTTGTATGACATGGGTAGTGCTCCTTTCTAGCTGTTCTGTCTGTACTTTCTGTCTGACGCATGCGCACTTACCAAGGATCAACACCGCACAGTGTAACTGCGCATGCATCGGACAGACAGAACAGCTAGAAAAGAGCAGCCCCATGATTTGGATAAATGTGCATAATATTGATTATGCAACTGTCAAAAGAGTAGGTCATGACGTGTGTGACATTAACTAGAATGAATGTTATTATGTTATTGTATACTAGTAGATGAAACCTAAATAATATGAAGTGCATTTCAGCCGCTTTTGATCACTATTCAACCAGTATATATGGTATATATTTTACACATGAACATAGATGCATAATTTTATGACTACTTTTTTTGTGTGTCCATTTCAATCAAAGTTACGTCAGGTTTTAGAATGTGTTTATTATTATTTCTGAGTACGTGAGGCATACGTGTGTGCATGTGTGTTTCGAGGTTGTTATAGCATATATACATCGGAGAATGCGCAATCAAAGTCCGACAACACAGACTGAATCTAATCTAATATATGCTGCTAATGTTATAACCATATAAATGATCTGATGAATAAAGAAAATATACTGGTTTTCATTCTCCGTTGTTAGTACTTTCATTGTTGACTCTCTCCCTGTTGGATACCGGGTATTGTTGGGCACATGCATTTTTCTTTAACCCTCTCCATGTTGGAGACAATCGGAGATGCCCTAATAAGATGGCAGAGATAGGGTTAAGACTGCACAAGCACCTAACATGGAGAGAGTTAAATACAGTATTTATTTATAGACCTTTACATTTCACTTGACAACGAGAGTTATCTACCTTTATCACTAGAGGCGCTCGCGTTGGCCGCCATTA
>JAVCKZ010083412.1:0-12448 GCA_034780755.1 Lepetodrilus elevatus
AAATATTTGGTGATCGTTATATAAACAGATTTTTTATTACTGGTGCAATATGTTTAATTTTTTAATTTTGGTTAGGTAGAATGAAGTTAGAAAATGGAATTTTATTGTTTTTCATTTCATGAAGTATTTACCGAGATAATCTACGAAATAGGGGAGTCAATGCATTTCATGCCGACCTATAGCAGGTCTTTACTACGCTTTGATCTTGACTGTGATAAGGTAATATTTCGTTGATGGTGGGATGTTATCCAACCGTACTTTGGGACTATGGACTTTATTGCTCCAGTGGTCTGAATGGTGTCCCATGGCGCCCTACCTAAGGGGTTACCTTGATTACTTCAACAAACATCACTCAGCCACCAAGTGGAGCCATGCTGTGTATTTCAGTGTAATCTTCCATAACCCTCCATAACCTTTTTATTCTCTGTGACATCACCAAAACAAAATACGTTTTCTAGAACAAATAGCCTACTATTTTGAATTTTCATTCATATGATATTTAGCCACGACTGCTGAAAGTATTACCAACTTGAAACTGGGGATATATAATAAATAAATTGCATTATATACATGGATGCATATAATATTAATATAAGTTAGCTTTCGTGATACTTATTAAAACGCTACTTCCTCCTCCAAAACTAAAAAAATATCACGGTCACATCGTCTGCTCGCAGGCATGTCTATATCATATGCACGTGCATTCAATGGAATGTGTCTTGTCGATTTCAAAATACTAGTATGCGGAATCCCGTTTGGGCCACTTCTTATATTGATAACTAAAACTGAGTGCAATAACTAAAACGTTCCGTCCCGTCTTGGCACCAGATATACACTGTAAACGTGTTTATATTATCAGCTGATCGTGGCTAGACAGTCAGTACTGGCCTCTCTACGCAGGTGTTGTACAGTCAAACATTTAATAGTTATAATATAATATTATAACTCAACTTATCTTACAACTCGTTGTTTTCAAATGAATCTAACTCGCTTTCGCTCGTTAGATACAAATTGAAAGCAACTCGTTGTAAGATATGCACTCGTTTAGTATTCGCTATATATTGCTGTAATGATGCAGTGCAAAACACACGATTAAACGATAGCTTGTTAATAAAAATTGATATTTCTATACAATTGACACGAGAAAAGGTTTTCTGATGTGAGCTTATGCTTGTTTTATGTCCAGTGTTCTATGGTTTTAAAAATACCTTAAAATGCTCACGAAATAAAAGAAAGATTCATGACACTAAGGAGGTTTATGATAGCGAGCGAGTGAATGATTGGGCAACAAAATATATCTCGTAACTACATTCATCTGACTGTTATGGTACATATAATAACTGCATGCAGTTCCCATGTACACTATCAACAAACTATGAACAAACAGAACATTCTTCCTAGTCTAAATTCTTCCTTGCATCAAGAGCTTCCGAAAGTTCTCTCTTAAAACTTGTTCCGTGCTTGTCATTAGCATCTTCAAGACGTGTTAACGCACTGAAAAATATTTACACTCTTGTTGGAGGAAAATTATCATTTCAGCACTCTCTAAAGTTATCTGACTGTTGATAGATACGGAGTTCTCGAGGGTGTGATTCTGGTGGTGATGACTTGAACAGCGCATGTCCGCCAACATCCCTCTCACAGCTGTCGTCAGCTTCCGACCTCACACGCGCAGGAATACAGATCTGCTGACGTCGTGACGGTACATGTACTATCAGCAATACACGTGGCAGTTACAACATGTTATAAGATGGGACATATTCAAAATTTCACATGGAGCTATATACGGATACTTGGGATCTTTCTAGAAAAGGTATACGCATAGCATTTTTCCTGATTGTTTTGTTTCTTTAAGTTTATAATATTGTTAATATTTTTTTCACTTGGAGGAGTGAGTGGGGAAATACTTTGTCAAAGTTGGACTAGTTTTCAAGACCTGAGACCGATTTCTTGAACCCAACACTAAAAATGAAGCTCGTCTAAGTTTACTCAAATTTGAGAAAATTCATCAATTTGAATTTCTAGAAAGAAAACTCAGTTCTACTAATTGTTAACTGAAAAGTGCATCTCAAAAAGAAACACAGCTGTGTTCTAATTGTGTTTGTTTCTCTCTAATCCGAGCATGCGTGGTCATTGTGCAGTAGTTGCATCTATTCAAAATATCTCCCTAGAAATATGCATACGTAAACAAAGAGTTTGAGGTGGATCTATTTTTGCTTGCTGTTTTATTAATAATTTCACTTGATTTTTCAAAATTTACGTTATAAATCAATATGAGTAAGTGAGTAAAAGGAAATGAAAAATAATATTTTGTGTTTACATGTCCTTTAAGCAAGTCTAGGAGAAAGCATTGCAACGGCTCCTTTCATATAAATAGATCACTTATCAATATGATTTTTAATTTAATGTATTTACTTTCACCCTCTGAGAGTGGCTAGTACGGATATCTGATTTAAAGCGGTTCCATTGACATTCTGGTAATGCACCCACATGTGCAGTTTGAATGACACATGCATGTTTTTGTTTACTTAATTTAACCAAATATTATTTAATAAAAAGTTACTGAATAATCAATTATATTTGTTTAATTATCTATAACAAGTCTTCAATAATATTGATACGATTATGTACATTCGCAGTCTATAATTTAAAATACGCGATCCCTTTCTTAGAACTATTCATTAATCAGTTTATTAATGCGTCTTTTTTTTCTCAGCGTACAATTTAATTACATTTTAACTGATTCCATGATGTCCTTCTCAAGCGGTATAAATGGAAATCACTGTTGCAACGGAATGGCTCTGCCACACATTGCTGGCTGTTTGTACAACACTGGGTCGTTCCTCTACCTAGGATTCAGTTAGCATGACACATTTTCTGCACAGTTTAATGTTATAACTGTATGCACTCGACGATCATCGCGTGTAGATCTGTTGGTAAGAGTGAAACGTGGTGATTGTAGAAAGATTAGCTTTACTCGCTGACGGAGAAATGGCGGCAGATCAATTCCTGTACATTGTGTTATGTAAACATTATTTTTTTAAATATATATGATGTGTATGTGTGTATGTACATGTATGCTAATTATTATAATCGGTGAATAATCATTTCTTACTTTTGGTTGGAGATAGTGTGGATAATTTAAATTTTGACGGAAAACGTTGGAGGTGACTTTCTTTTTAATAAACGCTCAAATAATCTTGAGTTTTTAACAAACGAAAAAAATAATCTTGAGTTTGAGATTTTGCTCAGCTGAGATTTCTACCATTGATACAGTGCTGTAACTTGAGTCTGGGTTTGAGATTGTTTTCTAAAGTTACAGCTCTGAGTCAATGGGAGAAATCTCAGCTGAGCAAAATCTCAAACTCGTTTGTTTCGAGAAATCGGCGCCTGGTCCCGTATGTTAATAGTATGATATTATTTCCATCTTAGCTTTGCATTGTGATTTGTGAGTAAAACTTTGAGTTGAGCAATTAAATCGTACTCAACAAGGCTCCAAATTCAAGAAATTATCCTGTTTTACTTGTCAACGTGTATAGCAACTTGTTATATCGACACCAATAGCTGCAATTTTTGACTTAAAGTCAGGTATTATTTCTCATAATAACACAGTTTCAAATTTACCTTAATAAAGATCACATTTTGATTTATGGGTAATGTATTCATTGTATCATGTTCTATATACGAGCAAGGAAAGATTACTGTGAAATTTGGGCATAATAATTATATTGAGGATGTTATAAAACCGCTTAGCAATAATGGCGTGTTACAATACATGCGTTCCTTTAAATCGTTCTTTCAGTATAATAATAATAATACAATAAATATTTGTATAGCGCAAAAATACCGCATAACGCTGCTCAGATGCACTTAGTGTTATTCATCCAATATACGCAATGTAGGTTTGGAAAAGCAGCCCTAGAAAGAATGAATGAGTAACAGTACATTGTCAAAACAAAATAAAAAACCCGCATTGTTTAAATTCTGCAAGTATGGACATGTATGTAAATTTGCGTGTATGCCTGCGCTCTTAAAACTAATAAGTAATTACTATAATTAACAGCAACGTTCTAGCTATATTCTCAGCAGTAACGCTGCGAGATAGTGTCTGGAACTTGTGTGATTAAAAAATTGACTCAACTGTGCTGTGACAAAACTGTTTTTAATAGATCTCTGTAAATCGTTCAGAGTGTAAGTGGGTCGCTAGTTGAGTTGCTGTGTAGATCGTACTTGACAATCAACATCAATCTCCAGGCTCTCATTCCTGTTTCTTATCTAACGAACTCTTTCCAGATCGGTCAATCCAGAATCACTTGTCGGCATTTTAATGGAAATACTTCCGTGACAAATTTGCCTGTATTGAATTGCCGCGGGGCGTGAAGTGATCCTGTGAAGGCGGTAACACGGTCTGACGTTATGGCGCAGGTGTCCGCCTTCCGTCAGAATTCTCGTGACCTTACTTTCCTCCCGCGACCTCTCGCGCATCACTCATCACCAGTTTTGATTGGTCAATACCTGTCTCAGCGTGACGTTGAAGTTTCCCCGAGGAGGGAGCGATTTTTCGCCTGGAGAATCGCTACCACTCCCCGTCTTCGAGCCCGTGTCGTGTTGTACTCAAGCTATGAATGATGAAAATTTGTCAAGCAAATGCATAAACAAAATGGCGTATATGTCGTAAATCTTTCAAAGTAATTACAACATTGGTGCCTGGACGCGTTGCATCCGGTGCTGGGGCTCAACCGCTGGTGCTTCGGGTCGAACCGTCGTCTCCATGTGTGCTTTATGGAGGCCCGGCTATCTCCTTCGACCCACAACTCGCTCAGTTCAAAGTGCTGATTGTTTTGCCTTACCTCGCTACTTCAGTCATCTACTTTCCAACCCAAACAAAGACGGAGCAGACGACAGAAACATACGGGTTCCCACACTGTGGTGAAAACATCTCACCACCCCTCCTGTTTCACGCGTTGTCCTATGATCTTGCACAATACCTTCAGTCAACTGTTTTATTGCCGCCATGATATGACTTTAGCTTTGATAATTGGACACTTCCAAACGTTTCGAGTCCAGAGAACCAGAACATGTTGATGTTTATACGCTGTTTGAGCCGAGACCATAAACCATCTTGATCTATCGATAATTAGTGCTCTGAAACGTTATCGTACCATGGTTTAACACGCGGAGACAATATGCTGACCGCGATAATGACATAAACACTTTAGTCTAATATTTACAAAGCAGCAACTGGAATTCAATCAGCATGATATGCGCATGTGCAGCATAGGATGGTTTTATCCACAGTTCCGTTACTTCAAACAGACGATTAGACAGTGTTAGAAACGCATTTATATATATACACACTTTCGATTTTGACGTGTAAAACAATTTATTTATGAAGACTCATATTGGGATAACTCAAATTTGTTATCGTAAATACGAGATGAATGCCTTTAATTTAATTCTTAATTAATGAATTTGGAGAGAGAATCATCTATAGACTATCCTACGACTAAAACAGTATATCATTCTTTCTGGCATCTATTATAATTTAGTTTGTTTACGGACAAACCTGGAGAATACCACTTGATGATACAAATACAAATGTCATAAATCACCGACAATTACACAGATTATATGAGATTTACAACGTTACGTCAGATTACGTCAGATCATGGTTGTATCAGGAACTCTTGTTTTCAGAACGTCCGGGTATCCGTCTGTCCGTCTGTCTATCAATCCGGCCGTTGTTTTCTCTCAAGGGATGGAATGTACACTCCGTCATAAATACATCAACAGCCACAGCATCAAGTCATGACACATAGAAATTACATCACCTTGATGTAGCCAGACTAGCCTACTAACGGAATGTAATTCATTCTAATAAAGTAAATAACCTTTGTTAATTCATAAATTATTTTATATCCTGTAAGGTGCCCGTATGTTGAAGCACAATGGCGTACAAATCAAATGTACATAAGGAAAATGTCATAAACGAAACTAGGGTTTAAAACATATAAAAACAGCAGTGTGTTGGGCACGTGTGCCCACGTGACCAATCCACAGACATATGTTACGTATGTCATTAATTTAAATAATAATGAAAAATGAAATGGTGATGGAATATACAATTAATTGTCTTCTGCTTGTAGACTGAATATTTCCATTCACTAGTTTTGAATCATTACATGATGCGAGGTAGATCACCACTATATACTTTACTAGGTCAACTCGAGATGTATGTGCTCTGGTACCCTCCATACTACGTTCCCATTTACCAGTTTACGGCACATGACGACACCCTAGCTCAAACCGGAAGTTGTCGTAAATATTTGCCGTGGACCTGAAAGGCCACAGATCACAGGTCAGAGGTGACTGGGTGTGATAGTGATAGGTGTGGGGAAATACCATGTAGAAATATACAATGACAGAATTATGTAGATGCACACATTATATGAATGTTAGAATGGAGTACTATATGTGACTGGGTAGGTTGGATGTGAACCTCACCCGGCTTGCGCTACACTGAACGTCAGGATCCGCCCCTGGTATAAAACGAACGAAGAAACTGTTGAAAAAAACTCTTAAAACTCGTTTCATAACTTCCAAACCAAAAGCATTTTTACCTACACCGTTCAACGTATTAATTCACTGTGTATGCCCTAAATGTATTCAAGAACAAATATAGCAACTGACAAACATATATAGTAGGTTTCCAGTAATTAAATGGCGTAAACTAATCTTGCAAAATAGCATCTGAAGGAACATTTAGTATGTCAAAATATCCATTCTTGTCGATGGTACATGTACATCTATTCGCCAGATTTTTCGAGAGGAAAAGATAAGTTATTACCCAAAACAAATAAGTGCGTTTTTACTCAGTTTTGAGTAAACTTTTTTCCTCTAGCAATACCGGCCAGGGTTTGTATATAAGGTTTCCCTATCAACCAGTGAGTAGTATGTTACTTTTTGGTGAAATATTCCAATGTATGAGAATTCCTTAACTCGAACTAATTATGACATACTACAGTCAATTAAGGAACGTTTAGTTTTGTTTGTGCACAACCCGTAGAACAGAATATATTTTCAATACTGTTAAGCAATTTAACCAATCACATTATACTGCAACGTTGTAAGTCACGGAAACATGCAAGTTTGATGAGAATACCATTACATATCTGAGTATGGGAGCAATTTGAAAAAGCGATTTAACTTTAAAATCCTTCGTCCTCTTTGATGCATAGAAAGACTATTTTTTAGAGTTCTGTTCCCGCCTTGTTTATTTGACAAGTCTAATAGCTAATTAACTTTGAATTACCAACTCGCTTCTTTAAGATCTCAAACCTATCTCGCTGTAAAACCCTGAATGGGCTATTTACCGTATTTCTTTCTAACTCATTTTATTTTACAGCAAACAGATTCAGTTCAGTTCCCCGACGAAAACGGCCCATATCCGCATTGGACCGTTACCAACGTGTCCTGCACGCGGGAACAATTACTGTAAAGCTTGCAAACGATAATCCAGCTGATTTTCTTGTAACATTACTGGACTGATATATATGTGTTCTTTTGGTAGCTGCACAGGATATGAGCAATACTTTGTCGATGCACTCGATCTTTCTATCTATTAACTCATAAGGTTTTTTGTTAATTTGTTTAGATAACGCTGGGAGAATACCAGCTCCTTGTCTGACGACTACCCGGGTGTTCGCATTGCAAAACAGACCGTGGCTCTCTGCATTCCATCAGTATAATAGGGCGTGTATGATGTTATAATTGAGAGACAAATAGGACTAAGTCAGATAGCACTTGTACGTTCAGATAGACACGCACGCGCGCACACGCATGGTTGTATACTCATGCATAGGTGTAAATGTGTAGGAGAATTTGCATGTGTGTGTGTGTGTGTGTCTTTGCGCGCGCGTGTGTTTGTGTGTGTGTGTGTGTGTGTGTTTGTGTGTGTGTGTGTGTGTGTGTGTGTGTATGTGTGTATGTGTGTGCGTCTTTGCGTGTGTGTGATGTGTGTTTGCTATATGTATGTATGTATGTGTGTGTCCGTGTGTTTGGTGTGTGTGTATAATGTGTGTGTGTATAATGTGTGTGTTTGGTGTGTGTATAATGTGTGTGTGTTTGTGTGTGATGGGTGTGTGCGTGCGTGCGTGCGTATGTGTCGGTGCGTGTGTGCGTGTGTGCGTGTGTGCGTATTCTTTGTTTGTCTTTTAAATAATACAGTTTTAAGTATTTGTTTTGTCAATTAAGATACACTCACTGTATTATGTTCATAATACATTTTATGTAGGCCTATAATAAAGCATGCCGAATGATATTCGGATAATCCTAGGTTCCTAACTATGCTTATATGGGCCAACAATGAAAACATTTCCTTTCAAATTAGTTTGTTTAACAACAGGCATAATCACTTGTTGTTTTTTTAACTCAGCTTATGCCAAATTAAAAGTAACATTTCTAAATTTAGTTTATGTCTATTTTTCTAATTGAATTCATGCGATGTTTTCCTTCAACTAGTTATAATAGCTTCGAAATTACCTTTCTAACTGACCAAAACATTAACTCAACGTGTTCAGCTATCTCTAAATAATATTATACCCTATCAACCTTTACAGTAAGCCGTCTTTAAGTTCGACAACAATTGTGAAAACTCCTTTGAATGTTCTTGAGCAGCCACCGAGGATTAGCTGTATCATGTTGAAAGTGGCGGGGTCCTCTGGGGTCTGGGTAACATCTCCAGGGACGAGACGACTCAGACTTAATGACCCCGTAACCCCGAGGCCAAGACAGAGACCATGGAACATATGCAAAAACGGAATATTTCAAAGTACTACTTGGCCACCTTTTATAATGAACCTGTGTTTATAAGCTGTGTGTCCTGGGTACGAAACTAAGTCTCATATTTAAATTTTTCTGGACTGGTTCCCCGGTGTAGCGACGGCTCGATAAACACGTGGACATTAGCACTCCATCTCTTCCTCTGCTGACGTCTTTAGAGCCGTGCTTGTTCTGTACGTCATCGAGTCTATAACTCCGTCATCCGCTAACAGGCTCGAACCGCGGAATCTGTGAGAAGCCTACACGTGTCTTTGCTGACAGATGGCGGAGCTCTTAGTGAAAGTGATGTGAAAATCTTAATTTATATTTATTTTTACTGGTGTTCACTTTCTTCGTACGCAGTCATTTCTCAGTTATGTTAAACTTTATGGTTGAAATAATAGTAATGTTGAAATTTCCGTGATAAATAATGTAATATAACCCAGAGCGTTGACTACTACCATCTTGCAATTAATATGTTCGCGGTACGTGTATACATCTTTGACTTTGTAGCGTGCTTATTTAGGCAGGTTTTATTTACTTTCATACCTGTATCTGCATTGCCATAGTATGTGTACGGCATAAGTCAGAAAGGCTAAAAGCACAATGCATTGTATTGCCGTTTTGCATTTGTAAGTTTAAAATAAATTCGTTAAACAAATACCAGATACAGTAGGCTAGACAAACAAATGTGTTATTCAGATCAATTGCTACTATAGGCAGAACATATTTGTAAACATGACGTTTTAATTAAGAAATATTGCCTTCATGTATTAATGTGTCTAAATTCAGTAACATCCGGGTATAAGTACACATTACATGTATATCTAAATGTACATAGACAATTAAACATATATTGAGACAATTAAATAAAGGCTACATAGACAATTAAACAGAGAAAGTGCATTGATGAACAGTCAAATAAAACGTGGGAACACACAGTTCCAAAGACAGCTACGGGCAACTTATGAAACAGGGCGGCTCGTGTATGCACCTTTAAACATCTCAACATCCCGGAGAGTATCTATCTAGCTATGACCAGTTGCTGTGCAATAACCACGTGTAATAAGCCAGATCCAGTCTAAGTGGCAAGCGTGGCACTGACACGAAATCTTTCGTCCCCTCCCTTACACGTCACTCATTCCGCACAGTGCTCTACTTGCCCCGCAGTAATAACCAGAAGGGGTGTTGTTGCTTCCAGAGACTCGACCTCCGATCAAAGGGGCTGTCTGTTTGTTTTGAAATCTTGTAAGCTGATCCTGGAAGCTCGGAGTACGAGTGATACCGAAGCCTCATAGTCGAGGGTAGAGAATGCTGATATGTTGTTTCTTTGGCTGCAACTCTATCGCTCCAACTCGGGCTAAACCATCGATAGGCTTTCTGTTTATGCGATTACCACACGTAGGCGAAGCGACTCCACATGTGCCCCCGTCCAATCCTAACCCTTTCGGCGTGAGAGTCTCTGGCCAGTGAACACTGGGCCTGAGGGGAGGGGGAAAGAACAAGTGGTGGGGGTGGGGGTATTCTTCACTACATGAATAACAACAAAATACATTCTGAACGTCATTCTTATAAATATGCATGCCGTTAATGATATATCTTGGTAGCTGCATTTATTGTTTATTATCCACTGATTTTTTTGGGTGCTAAATTAGTTCTTCTTTATATAGAAGAAGCATGGAACCTACGGTGTTATTTACATGACTACCCCAAGTTTAGATGACTTCGCGCAATGGGTTCCTACTGGGGAGACTGGTAAAAGCATCAATGGAACCGAAGACTGCAGCACAGGATGACAAAGTGCAAGAACAGTTCGAGCTGATAAATTGCGGGATATGTTTTGGTACATGAACTAAATATGCTAGATGCCAATTATGAAGAAGAAGAAAAAAGAACCTATATCCTTGACATTTACATAAACAGTGAGGTACAAATTAGGGGGAAATGGGTCTTTTGTTGTACATTGTGGGTAACCAGATACTTGTAACTGTGCATAAACGATACACATAATATTTCAACGTATTTCAAGCATTCTGTGTATCTTTATATCTGTTCCAAAATAAATAATCTAGGGAAAACAATGTTTCGCAGCAAAATTGACTCTCTGTCAGTAACAACCCTTTTCACTTGTATCACTATATAACAATACGCGGGCGTATAGCTGTATACATATGCAGGTGCTCAGACAAAACCTCGTTAATCTTTTTGGTATTTCTTTTTTAAGTGACAAGATCATCTTTGTATGTGTTAACGGTCACTAACGGTCACTAACGGAGTATATATATTCTAATACAACTATATAATATATTTCCCTGACTTTTTTTGCATCCAGGATTAATAAATTGTAATTTTAAAGTAAGAATAAGAGGGAGAGAGTACGGCATAATTTATACCGACTTAAATACACTGCATAAAGTTTATCAAGAATGTACTAACTAATACAAAATAAATAATACTCAGATAAAATGTGGATGTGTATCATTTGCACCGTCCTCTTGTATTCGCCTTTTATGTTATAATATTCCCCCTGTGTGCCCATTGGACCCCTTGTCTGCAGGGCTTCTGGTTGTCATACTATCCTCCGCCTGTCACCATAAACAAAACGAAACTGCGAATTTCTTCGCAAGAGTTATTGACCTTTGCCCCTATCGTCTGATATGAGATGATTGCATAGATATTGTATCTGCTACAGAGAACACCGTATCTAAAACACACGTGTGGTCAAATTGCAATCGCGCGCTAGCAAACAACTGTGAGGGTTCAGCCTCGAAGGAATGGTGTTTCGAACAACGTGAGAACTTCGATATTAGCCTACAAATAAGTGCAGATCTCTTCATGGCCCTTTATTTGCTATCACTGTCCCGCTCACCTCACTTAATCGCACATCCGCCATAAAACTCCAGTCAGAACTAATTTGAAACAGCAGATGACATGGCGGAGTGATATCACGTACGGTAGTGCAGACAGGAGGTATAGGCGGGCGTAGAGATACGTCTCAATCTGCCGTGTCTGCTGCGCACTAATCTGATCCACTGGTTGTGATTAACATGTAGATCTCTGATGTATATCTCCACCCGTTAGAGATCCTCACAAAGCCAGCTAGTAACGCTGTATGACGTATTGATTATGCGCAGACTCTCTCTGACATGACACGTGACTGTTGTGACGTCATGCGTTAGGTCATCATGACACACGTGACACCGGAAGTATTTATTGTAGTGACAGGTGCCCCGGAAAATTCATCGGTATTGTCTGGATATGGCAGACGTTAAAACAAGAGTTAAGATCAGATACTGCCTTAACCGTTAGTTCCAATGTGCATATTTATTTCTTCCATGGACAATGCTCACGGATCTTTCGATTTTTTTTTATGTAACAATATCATCTTTACGTTACCTTTGTTTTACTAGTATGTTTTTACTACATATCACTATAGGCCTATCTACCAAACATTTATCATAATAATGGGACTCTCAATCGCCAATGATGCCAACAGTACTTCGTTCTATAGTTTGGCATGAAATGCATTGACCCCCCTATTTCGTAGATTCTCTCGGTAAATACTTCATGGAATGAAAAACAAAAAAACTCCATTTTCTAATTTCATTTGACCTAACCAAAATTAAAA
>JAVCKZ010083423.1:0-12446 GCA_034780755.1 Lepetodrilus elevatus
TGTGTTGATTTACTTACAAATAAGAAAATCACACCACTTTTAGTAATGCACAGAAACTTTTTTCCGCTAGTATATATATATACCTAAGTAATGCGGCATATATACTCCGAAGACGCACCAATATGTCAGCACAAAGTTTACTCTTTTTGGCGTATCTGAGGAGTATATTCCACTTACACAGATCATACAATGCGGTGTCAGACTTTTACATATTGGTGTATGTTTTTCATAAAATGCGTCTGCTTGCTTATTTGCATCCATGATACTTATTGGAGCCCTATTAACCTTAAAAGGTAGCCATGAAAACTTAGTTACCACAATGCAATTAATTTTAAGATGGAATGTCCGCTCTCTGCCTGTTAAAACATCAATGAAGTGGTGTGATTCTTGTACTGAATCTTCAGATCCCCTCAACAGTCAACATGTCCTCGTAAGTTCGCAAACATTCCTCACCAGTCATAAAATGATTCAAAATAACTATAATTGAAACCATTTATATTTTTAGCTGACAATGACGGATTCATCATCATGTTCTGTTTTGTAATAAAGACGCCCACACCCATTTGAAAATTAACTTATTTCAGACGCTGCCATACATCTAAAAATAATAAAAGGTAAAAGAGGGAGACACATTCAAGTTTGGATTCTGGTGGAATTTGGTCCCCTGCAGAGCAAGTGTCCTGTGTGTTGTCTTTGACAGATAATGTCCTTCTGCGTGTCCTGTCATACAGAAACAAGGACACAGACCCCCTGAGAAACAGATCCATCAAAGCAGGACATCTTTCCCAGGCATACAGAAAAGTAACATTCCCAGGCATACAGAGAAGTAACATTCCCAGGCATACAGAGAAGTAACATTCTTGGGCATACAGAGAAGTAACATTCCCAGGCATACAGAGAAGTAACATTCTTGGGCATACAGAGAAGTAACATTCTTAGGCATACAGAGAAGTAACATTCCCGGGCATACAGAGAAGTAAGATTCCCAGGCATACAGAAAAGTAACATTCCTGGGCATACAGAGAAGTAACATTCTTGGGCATACAGAGAAGTAACATTCACGGGCATACAGAGAAGTAACATTCCCAGGCATACAGAAAAGTAACATTCCTGGGCGGGTATACAGAAGTAACATTCCTGGGCGGGCATACAGAAAAGTAAGATTCCCAGGCATACAGAGAAGTAAGATTCCCAGGCATACAGAGAAGTAAGATTCCCAGGCATACAGAGAAGTAATATTCCCAGGCATACATAAAAGTAACATTCCTGGGCGGGCATACAGAGAAGTAACATTCCTGGGCGGGCATACAGAAAAGTAACATTCCCAGGCATACAGAGAAGTAACATTCTTGGGCATACAGAGAAGTAACATTCTTGGGCATACAGAGAAGTAACATTCCTGGGCTTGTTTGAAGCTCAGCGAGGCTGCTTCTTCCCCTAATTTAATTCCACGATTCTAAATATAGCGGTCACCCAGAGAGGACCCAATGGACTATGCCTACGAGGAGGGACATCAGCTGACCAACCCAACAGGTGCTTGACCGACCTGAGTGAATCCTCCCACCAATCGACAGGTGGCTGATCGAAACTCGAGGGGAATCCTACGACCAATTGTGGGATTGATCAATCGACCGATAGGCGATCACCTAGGCAGCCATTGCTGCTCCAGCGAGGCTGGCGGTCCTTTCCGTTCGCTACGACTTTCGGTCATGGTTCAAGGAGACGACTCAAGACTGGAGTCCAAGCAAGGCAGTGGCACAATGCTGGCCAATTGAACGTGGCCCCGGTCCACCTCTGGTTTGATGCCTCAGTTGACCTTACAACTGAAACAGTTACTGGAATGGGAGAGGTGTTGCATAATAGACAACCACCCCCACCCCCACCCCCCACCCCCCACCACCACATAGGTGGCAACCTGCAGGTATTCCTGAAGCCATGGCAGCTCTACCCCACCCCCTACCGACGAATCGTTCTGTGATCGCTCAAGCTGAACCAGGGAACAAAGGCACACATTACAGCCCCATAGACAGCTAAATTTACCTCTAACGCTATTCACCTCCATTTATCTATCTCGGCGAACTGTGTTTTTGTGCCCGCATATCACGCTATTCATGTTTGCCGGCGACTACCAGTGGCACTAGGCAGGGTTAGCACTGTGGCACATCTCCGAGGTTATACATGGCAAACTTTTCAGAAAATCCCCAAGAAATGTGTTAATAATACTTTAACTACATCATAATTAAATAGAGGAAAGTAGAATTAATTAAACAATTTCACATAATTAACATATTTATTTTAATCGCTCAAATATTACCCCCACATTTTACTCTTTATTTAAAACCTTTAACTTCAATGGGTATTTGTACAGAATTCTAAATAAGCGTGAATTTAAAACACACATATTCGTATCCACACCGTGGAGTAACGGTAGATATAAACAAACAATATACCAGCCACTGTGTACTCCTCTAATTAAATTCTTCAGTTGCTGCGGCAACGAGTAAACCATGGAGGGTTGCTATAGACATCTTTTGGTTTCGTTGCAAGACAACCGATATGGACACGGATAGTCAATAATCACTAAGTAACAACGCGGCCAAAGAAACACCCATGTGCTAACTGTAGTAAATGGAGAGAGCAATGTCATAACCCGGGCAGGAATATATCGAAAAGCGTGAATTGTACGTTCCGCTAATTGAACGTTTACGTAGATTACACTTAGCACCTGCCGACTACAATACAACTCCTGTCATTGCCTTACGAAGACTTCCACGTGCCTTTAATATTGGCCTAGATCGGAACATTATTTCATTTCAGTGTCAGCAGAGACAGACAGAGACACACAAATTGAAAATGATTCGGAAAACATTCTTATTATATTATATAGCAAACAATTGTATTCAAATGAATGAATGAATGAATTATTGTTTTACATCACAGCGGGAATCTTTCACCCATATAGGTGACGACTTTTTTAAAGAGATCGCCCAAAAAGAATAGTTTTGTAGATTTGTAAAGAGCAAGTGGCATTATGCATTACTATTACAAGGTATTTCATTAACCCTCTCCCTGCTGGATTAGGCAGTCACTGCTCAAGGGCATCTCTGATTGCCTTCAACATGGAAAGGGTTAAATGGGAATGATTTATTGTTACACATTGGAAATCTTTCACCCATACGCGAAAATTATTTCATTAAAAACATCAATAACACTGCAAAAATATCAGGTACTTGACCTACAGAGGTCATTCTGACATCATAGTTATCTAAATATAGAAACTATTTAATAGCTAAATGCCAGTTGAAGTCTTTCCTTAAGAAATATCAGGATGTGAAAGAGTTCAATAAAAATAAAAAAAAATCTTAAAAGATTTAATAGTAGACATTAAAGGAATACAATCAGACTAATATAAGTTGTCATTTTGGACCAAATTGTAGTTAAAAATGCAAAAGAGTAAGGATAACCCTATCATTGAATATGGTCAAAATTACCTTTCACCACCATTGGTACCAATACAACTACATCGTGTCTAATTAATAAATATTTTTGAACTAGATAATGAATATGAAATTGGTCTATTATGCTACTTGCAAGTAATAGCAGTAACGGGCATAGATAATATATTAGCTAGCAATATAGTAAGTAAAAATAATGGTCAAATGTGCTAATTACCGTATCTGAAATAAGAATTTGCAGCAACATCAGGTAATTTGTTTAACACACATAACAAAATCAAGGGTAGTTCTGTTCAAGTGCTAGTGTACTGAATGCTTACCGTAATTACTCTCATAATTCAAACCCTCTAATAGTTCAAACACCTAAATTAATTGCTAAAAATAATTTATTTCTGACACTAAAAATACGAACATGACTAATTCTTTTCAAATCCTATTTTCTAATTATTAGAAGTCGTTTTTAAATATATATATATTTTTTTAAATACATTTTTCGTCTTACTTTGTTTTATTTATTGAATCCTCCATTTATTTAACATTTCATTTACAACACTATTTTGCATTTTAATTTGGTTGTCCCTAATTATATGAACACTGATCATTTTCAATTTTCCTATTTTCCTAATAATTCAAACACCTACAAATTTAATTATTTTCTCCTGTTCGAATTATTAGAGTAATTACGGTATACACAGATGTAAATTAGGACTAGCCAGGGAAAAGTACTGTACGAAACAGGCCAGGGTTCACGACAGGGTCGTATCTGTGGTCCTGGCGTAAACCAAGGCTATCTACGTTACTTCATGCCGTAGCAAAAGCATGCATGTGCTCCGATTTAGGCCCGGACTATAGTACGACCCTTGTGTGCAAAGCATACCACATGTTCGAGTCAATTAATTTCAACGTAACGTGGTTGACAGTGGTTGAATCCATATTGAATTTGAGTGTTGGGAATTTACAAACTTTCGAAAATGCACTACTTTGGATCAATCTCAATTTACAGCATGAAAATATAATATTTTACGGAATTATAGGAAGTTGGGTATAGAGGCACTTCAAGATGATTTAGTTCACATGGTTTCAGGATTATTTTGTTCACATCGTGTTTCAAGATTATTCTGTTCACCCATATTCAAGACATATTTTGTTCACATGGAGTTTCAAGATTATTCTGTATACTATTTTGTTCACATGGTGTTTCAAGAATATTTTGTTCACATTGCACTTCCAGATTATTCTGTTCAGAAGAATAAAATAAATACATTCTAACATGCCTCCTGAAAAACCAAATATGTATCTTGACACCAACATGGATGTGCCTACATTCGGAACATACCATGATGCATTTGTACTTACATTTGGATAATCGAAGTCTGGCTGACTTGCCACGTCTTGTATATAATCCACGCGGAATTGGTTGTCTGGGGTTGCTAGTGTGATAGGTGGATTCAGGGTACTCATAGCCCCAGTGATCGTCTGAAACAAACAAAAACACAACACATGAACATCATATACGTATGATAGTCTCTTATAACTCACTGAATGGCCAATGTATATATATATTATGACTATTTGCATGTACTATGTATGTATGCCTTAGGTGAGACATTAATAAACCGTATCTCTCTATGTTATTATATGATTCTGCATCTGAGAACATATGAAATGTAATAAATTAACATGTGAAATGTAAGAAATTGCTATTTAATTGTCACATTTTGCAAATAAAAACCTCATTAATTGTCACATTTTACAACTTAAAAAACTTATCACGTCTGATAATAATAATAAGAACATTTATAGAGTGCCAATTCCACACCCGATGTGCGAACAACACTTCCTTTGGACAGAAACCAATGGATGGTATAATGTTAACATTCTGTGATAGGAACTAGGCTCTGATTCTGATTGGTTAGTTTGATAAACGGGATTTGTTTCTTTGATGTGTACCCTAATAATTTTGGTACTCATGTTGAAAAAACCATCCTTCATATCGTGAAATTAAATAAACTAACGGTAATGTGTAATTTGCAGATAACATAATATACGGTAGTGTGAATAATACTAATACTACTAATTATTATTATTAATATTTATATATAGAGCATCATTATACATGTGTGTAAAAAATGCAAAACATAGAAAAATCACGTCTTGCAATTTAATTTAAACCAGTATCTACTAGCAATTACCAATAGTTATTATTATCATTATGTGTCACATGACCACAATGATAAGACAATAATCTGCAGTTACCTTCTATAAATAGATAAATATCACGTAATCAGTAACAAATATGCCGTGTCCTGGATCTATCTTCTACACGTTCTACTACCACATTTATCAGGGACAAGAATAGGGAAATCAATTTTCAGCTGAAAAATAACTAGGTTCCCTGGAATCTGGATTATTTTTAGTTACCACCCATATTGATAAAAATCTCGGAATTTCACGGGTGTGAGCAAGGATCTCATTCAGGTACTAGTATTATCAATTTATCAATTTAGCATAGCTTAGCATAGCCTGGCCTGGTCTGGCCTGGAATTGTAGCATTTTTACTCATTTCAGCTTATGGAAGGACTACTGCAAAGTCCTTGAGTGAGTGAGTGAGTGAGTGAATATGGAGTTTAACGTCGCTGCGGGAATCTTTCACCCATTTGCGGCAAAGTCCTTGAGGACAGTTAATGTCCTGTACCGAAGAGGAGCGGGTCCCCTACAACTTGTTACGTTGCCTAGCAACGGATCCATTATTGTGAATTGTGAGATATACACGGAAGCAGGCCACATAGACATAGGGTTTAGACTCGTGTTTCCAATGGTCTCAATTGTTCTTACGTAAGAATCCTTTCAACGGTGTGCAAATCTCTGCCTCAATACTTGCATAATGATCAATTTGTTGACATTCAGAGTTTTCAGAACTGTGCCATGGATGCAATTCACAATGTTTCATTTTTAATAACTTGACTAATTTGCGTCTGAAACAATATACTCTAAAATCTTGATTGTGTGATTTTTCATAAATATGCTATTTGTTTTTATTTCATACGTTATTGTACAATTCATTGTAAGTGACCACTTCACAGTTTGGTAGTACTGTAGTCCCTCCCATGCCAACTCAGCAGTAGATATATAGACCATTTTGACAACGTTAAGGTGTTTAACTAAACAAGCCACCAAGCAGACCTAATCCTGTCGCATTGATTACTGTGATTATTCTAATCAAGCCATAAAGATATGACCTTAGTACGTTGCTATATTTAGACACCTGAGACAGCGGGATATCAGTTACTGTGTTAACTCATTACTATTAATTAATTAATTAATAACAGACTATATGCACCCATACGACACATGAACAGCATCGTCATGATGAATAAGAACGCCTGTGACTTATTTTCAGACATTGCTAATGGCAGTTCTCATTACATCACGATATCAGTTAATATTAACTTTTGTGTATTGCCACACAAAATCTCAAGCCAAGATTTGACCTAATTGACCTTTCACTGCTCCATGACCCCATTTGGTTTGACCTATAGAAATATAACTACGGTAACTTACATGTCTTAAACCAATTGAGTGGCCAGGTTATCTATGAAATTTTAGTAGGTTGGCCAATCAGGATCTTGTTATTGCCGTAACCCTCTCCCTGCTGGATTAGGTACAGGCACTGCTCTTTAAGGCATCTCAGTTGTCTTTGGCACAGAGAGGGTTAATACAGAACCAAACTACATATGCCAACTTTCAGCTTGTACAGTGAATACGGTACATTAATAACATCAATACGTATGATTCCCAACATCAAACGAAATCAATATCATAAAAGTTAAGTGACACCAATACCAGTACGTACGCTCTCACATCAATACGTACCCATGTCAAAACATACCACACCGGCCGAAGTTCAAAATGCATTTCAAAACGACCCAAACACAAACCATTAACACAATATCGAAATTACTACGGACCCAAACAAATTAATGCAAAACCAGAATTTTACTCTTGCAGATACATAACCGCGGTTGCCATGGCTACCCGTGACTTAGCCGGCGCTATACGGGGCAGAAATGATGCCAGGAGAGCGGAGTACAAGGTGCATCAACAGAGGGATAAGTCTGAGTCTTCCCTGATTAAAAGTCTCCTTGGTTGGCCTCCTAGTACGGAGCAGGGAGGAGGCAGTATGTGGCTAATGGAGTGAAAAGAAGCGGTGGTGGCGCTGGATATTGATCAAGTACTTGCATAATCAGGACATATTTGTGGGCTCAGTCATGGTCTGATGTATCGATCGACGGCCGGTCTCGGCACAGCTCCTCACAGCCTCGCACGCAGCTGGCTCCTGCGGTGGAGTACGCACACACGGGTTCGCAGGAACCCGACCCGACCGAGAAAGTACATTTCACGTTGTGGCGGTGGTCGGCGGGGACGACGACGTGGAAATAACGTGCTCGTTTCGTAATGTCCTGTGGCGTGATCCATAGTTGAAATTCAGCAATTTGCGGTTAAAATTGTCATTGATTATCTTGATTTCAGTCGCGAACTGTTTCGTTGTAGCATCTGCCACCGCTATACAAGATCCATTATTGAATATACACGGAGGTCTTCACATAAGACAGTATCGTTCAAGTTTGTTCTCGTAGACGCACATGAACATTCTCATTGTATAAAATCAATAAAATACACTAATTAATGAACATACAATTTCTCAACATAACTTAATGAATCTAGCATTTATGGTTTACTCTGAAAGGACAATTTCTATCTTAGAAAATATCTGTGTAATATTAACCAGCAAAATATACACACACCAAAAGTATATCTGATGTAATCCAAACCATATGTGCATTCATTCTGCTTTTATTCAACACCAATATCTTTTTCAGGAAATGGAAAGTTTAGACATGTAAATTATAATGGCACACATCCGATACACATGCCAGCATTCTCGTTTTCAATTTGTCATCGAGGTAAAGATTTCCACTCGATTACAAAATATCTTGAAACTAGCCAGAATCGAAAATGACAGTAATGATTTCGATCCCTGTACTCATCGAGCTACTGTATAATATAGTTTGCAAAGTAGGAAAGTAGAAATACAAGGAGTCATTTGAAACACTGTGTAATTTGGAAACAGTTGTAAAGTACACGCGTGCTTCATGCAAAACAAGGGTTTTCTCATGCTGGACCTGGTAATGTTTGACCTGTTAAATACCTCAATGTATCGTGCATTTAGGCTACTACATGCAGACAGGGCGCAACTTCCATATTAACAATAGAAAATTAAATATACAATTTTTAATCAAGATATAATGGTTTTGAAATGTAATATTGTCATAGATGCAACAATATAATACCAATTGACAGTGCATATTGAATTTGGAGATATTTCACCGCTTCTCATTCCTAAAATAGTTCAAATTAAAGGCCTACAGCCCATGTGGTGGCCTTGGCTTTAAAAATAACCTCATAATAGATTTGAGATTTACTTGGGACATTCCCCAACTGGTTACTTGCAAACAGCGTGAATTATTCAATGACCGACAACAGAGTAATTAAATAAACATATCCAAAACACGGCGACACAGTTAGCCGAAATGCCTTCCACAAACAAATGAGATTCCGGCGGAGTCCACGCAGCTAACAAAGTCATCCTTAGGTGCGGACAGGCCCTCCGTAAGCAAACATACGAGATTAAAAGGAAATGCAAGGCATCCCACAAGTACAATGAAAATTGAAAGTTGTACAAAGATCGTCTCGAGTCGTGGTCAGATCGATACACAGATCAACGACGAGCACATTACAAAAATAGCAGGACTTCTTCCAGGCGATTTACCTTGTTTACACTGTAGTTTATTTCTAAATGAGACTGTGATAATTACATAGTGCAGGGGAGAACATTGCATTCTTCTGGACTTTGATAAATCAACAAGACCGATAATTTGCAGCCGAGTTCTCTCATGCAATCTCACAGGGTCGAAGGAGTGAGTGAGTGAGTGAATATGGAGTTTAACGTCGCTGCAGGAATCATGACGACGGAGAATTTGGATGTGCATATATAGATAAGCAAGACCGATATGATAAATATAATAGAAAACAAGTCAATATATTGTCATATTGAAATAGACACGAGTTTACCCATTTCTAATTTAAACTAGCCATAATCTCAGAAAAGTAATAAATTGCATGACCATGTTATAATAATATTGATACGAAAGAAGTCACTGAAATGCTTTCCCTTCTTTCTCTACAGAAATCAAGACTTTCTTTACTGTTCAAGGTGGATATATATTTTGAATTGGAATATTTTGGTGATAATACGCTGTCACATAAGACTTTTAAGAAGTACTATAAAGAAGAATTCTCATATGGTCAGAATGTTTAAATGAGTTCAAATTCAAAATGTTTGAATATGTTTATGTTCGCAATGTTCAAACATGTGTTCATGTTTGCTACCTGTATACATGAGATGGGTGAGTGAGTGAATATGGAGTTTAACGTCGCTGCGGGAATCTTTCACCCATTTGCGACGAACATGAGATGGGAAGAAATGTACTTTAACTTTAAATGACATGCAAAAAGATCAGTCCTGCGGTACACGAAAGGGATGTATATTTATGCGGGACATAAAGCACGAAATTACATGCAACTTCATGCTTTACGTCCTAGTTTATGTCCAGCGTAAAACTACACACTTTCGTGAAACGCAGACCAGGGAACTATTCTCGAAACGTGCTATTAATACGATCTTCTTAGCCTAAGAACATGCATAACGTTTTCATTGTCCAACTATGCGAATCTTTAAGATTGTCATACGATCGTAAGAATGTTTCTAGAATAGGTCCCCTGGACTCGTACATTACGAACCAAGAATAATAACTTAATACAGTGCATACACACTTCCTAGTGTACAGAATAGACCCCTGCATGTGTACGACATGAATCATTTGAATCTTTCAGGGTGTAGTATGACATAACCTACATTATCCCCCCACCCACATGACCCACCCCGCCAAATAGGTACGATCGGCATCAACTGCACACGTGACACGATTTCGATGTAAAACACCCACCGATTATTGCATACTGCAGCATCTCAATTTGCATAATAGTGTCATGTTACGCAAACTTTAATGTCACCTTATACGTAGATGTCAGGTGCGACGTGTTACATTGGATATCTTGTGATCCCGCTACCAGCTTCCCACAGAGAAATTCATTTGTGTCTTTTTACTTCTCCATGGTCTGTAGAGTTTGTGGCTGTATTTACTACAAATAACTCTTTATGTAGGATAAACTATGCATATGCCCATTGAATTGGAAAAAGATAAATAAAAATGCAACTTAGATCCTTTCCTCAGAATCTTTTATAAATACACAATAAATGACTCCTGTATTTTGTATGTTATGTTGTGTATGTTTTTTATGTTATGTTGTTTATGTTGTGTATGTTTTTTATGTTATGTTATGTATGTTTTTTTATGATATGCTGTGTATGTTTTTTATGTTATATTGTGTATGTTTTTTTATGTTATGTTGTTTATATATTTTGTTCATGTGGCAAGAAGCTGGAATCATTAATTTTAAACAACCAGGTCCCCTCAAGATCTGTCAACAGACAAAACAATGACAGTGTTCGAAATACTGAAAATAATTAGGGGGTCATTCTCCATAGGCCCAATGTTAAAGGTGGTAAAATCTGGAATTTTTAGGGGGTCACACAGATACCTTTAGCTTTATAGATTTTCAAATGACCCTGGACCCCCTATTAATTCGAACACTGAATGACGATACCCAGAAACACCATACACCATTCCATCTTCACTATTGTTCATAACCTCCTTATCGTAGAGAAAAATAATCAAATACGCCAAACCCAGAACAAAAAGCACCACCGTCCATCCTCTAAATAAATAAATATTACACAATATTAATAACAATCTCCCACCTAGTAGAATCTTCGCCGCATTAGCATTCAGCATATTCGCGAAAATAATTTATCATCATCTGCGGATATATTTATATGCAAAGAGTCCGGATAAATATTGACATATGCTGGGTTTAAGACTTTGGCAAGAGGAGAGTTCCATTGGAGAGAAGCTAACATCGCTGGCACGTCATCAACTGGTTTAGCAGTTAAGTCACACACACATACAGCACAAACAAGGCTTGTATGGTTGAGTTGCACCGTCACAATGAGTCCCTTCACCTGCTAATGCAGCACGGCTAATCCCGGGTGGACTAGCAGTTGATATCGTCATGATATCGATAACCAAGGGGTCCGAATATTTGTGCAAAGCAAACACGAATATCACACGCACGCCCCCCTGTCCCTTCGTACCCTACTCACCCAAACACCGGGCATTTCAGTCGGATAAAAATTGGCACAGATCACAGGGATAATCTTGATCGCTGACCTACCTTCGCGAAATCCTGAATGAGTTGTGATAATCTTATTGGGGCTACTTTATATGGGACGTGGTATTTGGATATCGGCATAAATAAGTCCAATACACCCTGCACGCAAACTATGATGATGTTTGGATCTCGGCGTAAATAGTAATTACTAATGGCTTATTCTACTCGCAAATTATGATATACCAATATCAGTTTAAATAGTTTCATACATCCTGCACACAAATTAGGATACGGGTTACAAATGTAGGCCTTAAATAATGGTTGTTGAGATGCCATGCATACAATCATCCGATATACCAATGTTGGCAATGTTCATGAGATGTCGTCTACATCATCTATGTATGATCTACAACAGTTTGCAAGCTATTTTGATCATGATCAGTGATGTACCATTTGTTGGCCTAAACAGATATTTTAGACATTTGCATATATCCTAATTTGTGTGAAGGATGATCTGTGGAAATTTGGATCCAACTTAACGGCCCAGTGATGGGTCGAGTAGAGGGTGTGTGTGTGTGTGTGTGTGTGTGTGTGTGTGTGTGTGTGTGTGTGTGTGTGTGTGTGTGTGTGTGTGTGTGT
>JAVCKZ010083434.1:0-12446 GCA_034780755.1 Lepetodrilus elevatus
AGCTGTTGCGCCCCCCCCCCTACCGTGAAAGTCTGGATCCGCCCTATACTAGCATTCCCACTATGCATGCAGAAGAAATCCGTTACAAAATCAATTCACGACCTATCATCTACACTTGCTCTTTGAATAACGAATGCAATCCACTGCAGTAAATTGGTATCTTTTGCACGAGATTGACAGGGAAAATTGCTCCACTTTGAGATCAGGGTATCCTTTCACAAAGCTATCTTATCCGCCAAAAGACCATGGCATTCTCTTTGCAGTGTACTAGCTATCGACAGGGTTATAGTCTCTTAGAGGATAAGAGAGCTTTGTGAAAGGATACCATGTGTGTACGAGGGTTACACAATTACACGTTGCTGTTGATACAGGATGACTGAGGCGACCGCTGTGACGTCATATCCGTCTGAAACGGATCAATCGATGCAGATCCAACAACTGTCTCCGGACCATACGGACGCCTATCATGCCAATTGACACGTGCTTTCAAGTGCGGCATTCTCAATACTCTTCGCTAATTAGCTAAATAGAAGAGAACATGTATTACTCTTATATATAAATACCGAAACCATCGCCATAGGAAGTAGAAACAAGAGGAATGGATATTATTAGACTAGATATGTGTTTGGTTGTTTCTCTTACTCAAATCCAATCTTCTAATTACATTACTTGGATTAATTTGATTCTGTAGGTCATACGTACACAAACATTCGCATTCACATATCTTGTTTCGACATCCCATATTACAAAACATGAAGTAAAAGTACTGATCGAAGTCATGTCCGTAATTGTTTTTCTTGAGCAATCTAAAGGATTACCATTTCCGTAGTATGTTGCGTTTGAAATGAATATGGGATCTCTCAGTCATTTTATCTGATAATTAGTAATTATTCTTTTTCATCACTAACATTGTTAGTGATACGGACCGCATTAGGTTTGCTTGTTTTCACCAAGTCTGCATGAATTATTCTCTTCAAACTCCGTAGATCCTATTTTGAGTGTGCTCTTGTAACATTGGCATATTTCACCGAGGAAGCGGACTATTTTCTCAAGCCACTGTGTATCCTGCCGCAGTGACCAATCCGTCACCGATGTCAACCGCATGTCAAGATATGTCAAAACTCATGAAAGGCATCAGATAATTGCGGCGTCAGTTGGGTCTTGACAGAGGATGTTTTTGTTCCCAAGAAGTCGTTGTCTCTGAGAAAAAGGCCGACTCAGGAAGATGGACGGGAACTGAGAGGGATAATTATATAGTGATCTTCCAGAAATAATATGCTATATGACATATGCCAACAACCTGCAAGATGGCGTAATGAGTCAAGAGTCTATTAATGTAGAACTGAAGACGACGAGAACGCCAGGAGTATTTCGGGTTCATTCCGTTTAAGCACCTGCCACGACTGAGCTGTTTGATGTGCAGCGTTCATATAATCCTTCATGGCTTCATATAAAAATATCGTAATTAATCTGCATGGGGAAATTCCTGTGCTGTGTCGGCAGATGAAAGCTAACTCCCTCCAGTTCAAACCTTCAAAGTGCGCGCTCTGTAATCCAAGTTTTCGAATCACTCGTGATTTAACGAAGACGCTGATCCCAGTAGGACATGAGTTCTTTTCATTCACAATCCGTTTTATAGAGAATAACCTTTTTCTTTATGTGCTTCCTTCAATGCATGTTGCATGTCGGAATGTAATTTCTTCGTCACTTGATTAAAAAATATCGACTGCTTCGTCGCGTCTCCCGGAAGCGTGGTCAATGATGTATATGTTTAAATGGGTTGAAGATCGAATGACACGGTTTAAATATAGATGTATACATTAATAGACTTCGAGCGAGAAAACAAGCAATACTATTGATAATAATATACTTGAAAGGAGTCCTTGCTATGACGTGCCACGCCGAGGAAGTTTTGCACAGGATCAGTGTACACTCATTTACCTTATCGACTCCCTGTGGAGTATGCATCCAAAACTTCCGTTTCCAAATTGTTTGTTTTTGGTGTGAACAATGAATAGACAGTTACGATATTCCGTTTCTATCAATAATGTATTTTTATGTATAGGGTCCATAAAGTGACAGGGGTATAGTACATAGCCTCTGTCACAGTATGCACTCTATGGAAAACCAGATTGTGTTTCTCCAATGAGGCCAGTGAAGAGTAAGGCGTTAAGACTGGGTCCTTGTCTGCCATGATTCAGTTGAACTTGTCTTGTAGCTACTGTATTAGTAGAAGCGGTGCATACTTTGTCTGCACCCCCTAAGATGGTATTCCATTGGAGTCTGGAGGTCTATATAAAGGGTATTAAGACACTCGCATGAATTGGTTCCACTTACTTTTGATTATTACCGATTGTCATTTCAATTGAGCTACTAGTAACGTAGATAGATGGAAGCCATATTCCTCACCCTCATGACTATTCCGGAGTGTAATGTTGAGTTGGTCGTAATGGCGGGTAATACGACGTATACTCAGGAGGTCGGTGGCAGGTCATCTTGGAGTCCACCGTGTCGCCGACACTAACTGGGCAACTCATCTGTTATTGGAAAATACCAATATTATTTTATCATAGAAGTGCAAGTGGTGCATTTATATCGAACGATTACCTAGTGAATACATGCATATCGAGTTTAGTATCCTAAAGTTCAAGTTGGTGTAAAATGTAGGTCTACCCAAATTATTTTATTTTTCCTCGCGAATTATTTATACAGATCCGTATGCGTACATACGTTACGTTAATAAAAAGTTATACTATTTCTATTACAGTTTTATGTATTCTTTCCCTCAGTTCAATAACAGTGGTGAGGCTCTGCCGCATCTCACTCTGTGTCTCTAGAAGTTACATCAGCTTCCAAATTGTCTTTGTAAGAACCACCAATCAGAGAAATATGTAAATTCGCTACAGGAAACTCAAAATACAGGACTGGAACTTTCTAATTAGTTGTGTTCTGTAAGCCTTGATTTATTGTGTTTTACAGAGGCTAGTTGTTTTATGTTATTTTTGGACGGGATGCCTCGCGACACGTGTAGACAATACACTGCACTGTCCTCTGTGCACAGTGTCATGTATCTATGACGGCGATGCTTCCACATGCGGGTACAAGAGATTCTATTAAACTGGTCTAGTTATATTTATATTATATTAAGTAATAGCGGAACTTAAGCCCTTGACCGTATCTCTGTTTTCAGAATCGGTTGATGAAAACTGGAGTCCCTTCCTATAGGTGCCCGCGCCCCACTTCGTCATTCAAGATAGCAGATTACTATAATTATTGAAGGGCCGCATTTCCACTTTAAGCGGAGATGATTTTCAAAACCAATATTTATCCAGATCCTTCTATAACGTCGAACTGGGTGATACGTGTCGTCACAGGCCTCACCGTGTCTGTAGTTACCTCGCCAAGACGTCTTCAATCTTCCCAGAGTTCTAGCCCGCAGGAAATCATTACTCATAGCGGCCTTCATACAATATTGACATTTTATTTTGAGTGTCATAAAACATAATAAATGCCGATAGTGTTGTAATTACAGGTCGATGGCTAGTTATTGGCTGTTCGTGGAGCATGGCGTGAGAACGGACACATCGCACAATACTGGACAGTCGCCAATACAATGTCAAGAGATCACCTTGTTGAAGTGCGTCTATGTATAAGACTAAACTGTATACTTGATACGGTGTGATGACATAGTCCGGGTGCAGGTTTGTACCGGAAACCATGCAGCGGATCAATACAATACATATCTGCATAGTTTAACACACCAGTCCTCTACATAGTTCGTGAGGCCTCGCTTCCATCATTAGCACAGGGACATGTTGATAGGGAAACATCGCATAACTCCCAAACAATCTTAAACACATTCACGCACACGAGCTTGTTGGAGGAGGTCAAGAACTGTTTCGTGAACGAATTATTTCTTTCTTGGTTCACACAAGTTGTCAGTGACATGCCATTAGTTACCCTGGCAGATGTCAGAGATATGGATTTCGTGGACATTCAACTCATTCGGGCTTCAATTAAGGTTGTATTTGTAGTTGATGATTTGCATAACCAGATCTATTACGTCCACTTGTAGGCCTTCCAAACAGTTCGTGCTCATGCTGAACTCTTTGACAAAGCTTCACGGATAGTGTGTACACGATTGTAACACGAATATAAGCTGCTGCTACGAATTGCATTACTACTATTACTACTACTACTGTTACTTAGTACTCCTACTACTGCTATTGATACTACTACTACAACTTCTACTGCTGCCGCCGCTGCTGCTACTAATACGACGACGACAGCTACTACTACTACTGCTACTATTACTACTACCGCACAGATTAAGACTACTACTACTAATATTCATAATGATGCAAGCGTCACTATCAAGTGGATGGTTAACACTAAACCTCTGGGTATCCTTTCACAACACCGTCTTATCCGCAAAGATACCATAGCGTTCTCATTGCAGGGTATTAGCTATCGGCCAGGAGAGCGCTATGGTCTCTTAGACTTAGTGGATAAGACAGCTTCGTGACAGAATACCCTGGTATGAGTTCCAACAATGTCGTTTCTACTGGTATAGGAAACGTTTTGAACAGAAATAGTGTGTTTTGAGATATAACTGAAGAACTATAGTGTGTCTGCACCCATGACACTATCGTGAAAGGTTCTAATATAATAATGGATGGACGGAGAACCACTGGCAATGTAAACAGCCTAAAGATGAGTAGCAAGTATACTCATTAACGCATATGCATATCCATATATGTATTAATTATTATACAGAGTGTGCACCAAGTGACACCAGTCCATATGAAGTCAAAGAGCGTCAGTACGAGGTCATCAAGTACCAATGTCATTACACAGTTCCTGCATTGTCTAGTGAAGCATAGTGAAGCATAGCACGCAGGTGTCCATCTCCACAGCTCGAACACGTATATCTCTCTCTAGTTGCGTAAGTTGAAACCTTTTCACGTAATTCTTACTTTGACGTCATATATACCCGAGTCATTTCCTTCCGGCTTGCCTCTGCGGCATTAACCTATCTGCCGTCCTGGAGACTTAAGCAGGAATCTTGCCAGCTAATGTCATAAATGTATGAAAATTGTCTATAATGTGGCAGAAACATTGTTTAAAAGCTTTCAGGCTCTGCCTAATTGTTTTACTTCCAGCAAGCCACTAAGATGAGCGCAGATCCTTCATGAGAGCTGTAGATTATTGGAAGAGCTAGGGAGCGAACTTGGGGAGGAGGGGTAAGTAGGTGACGGGGGAGGAGGGGGGGGGGGGGTAAGTAAGTTTGTTGATGCAGCAGGGACTATGGAGAAAGGTGCATGCACTATCTATATAGATCATGTTCTACTGCAAGCTCTAACGCAATGCACTGCACCCTCTAGTCTAAGATTGTAACTACCAGAAACTACGGTTATCACAAATCAACGACAATGTAGATTCAAACCTATAAGCAATATTTATTTGAAAGACTTCCGGTTCAAACCTTGTCATTCATTGCCGTGGCCAGTTCAAGAATTCTAAAGTTACCCAATTACGATTAGTCTAGGCATAAATGCTAGACACTGGTTTAGATGTTAGAACAAGCGGGACAGTAGTGAATGGACGTGTCACAGAAGATAGGAAGAAGGAATGCTACCATCACTTCGTCCAGCAGGACCTCGGACACTTGTGAGAGCCACGACATCTGCGTCTCGGAACTAGAGACGCACTCTTCGTACTGGACTACAGCCGGAGATGGCATCCCAGAGATACTCTCAACAGCCACGTCACTATACCCTCCGGCTGACAGCCGTAATGTGTCGTTGTCTACGAACAGAGGTGTATTTTTTATTGGAGGCTGTCGTAGACTTCACTGGAGTTTCACGGCAAATACGTCACAGCTTGCGCACTGCGATGTGTCCACTTAAGTATGTGCTACATCCATCTGGGGCCAATTTGCTGTTTAAATAGACTGTCAATAAACAGATTTTCTCTATCAATCTCCGGCCCGGACCTAAGCACGGAGCAGTTGTTTATTTCACGATCCGTTAATTGAATGTCGCAAGAAGCATGCACTCTTGGTCGAGGATTTTCAGTGAATTTAAAAATATATAATTATTTATATACGAAGAGGTTACTCAATGAGAGTGATGATGTTTAATTTAGCTGTGGGGGTTCTTTTAGGTTTGCTGTAGTTATTCAAACACCGAATATGTTGTACATTGAAGTAAGGTATTTTTATTTATACCATTTGGGCATTAGTTCCAGCAGAGTTTAGCTAACGTGGCGTCATGTGCATGTCCTCTGATGTAAGTCGATGAATGATACCAACCCTATTCTTCGTGTATTCCTGAATTAATATAATAGCAGTTCGTACTTAATATGTGGGCTAACAATCTTAATAAAACATTGAGTGCTGTACCGAGATTCATAAAAAGCAAACATAAGTCTTCATTGTATTCTAATATGGGATCAAAATCCCCACTTTTTCTGGACTATTATGCGTCAAAATATCAATTCCAGAACATTAAAGAAAATATAGATTTTCTAATTGCGCGGGCTAGTGTGTCCATGTGTTTAACACGGCCACCGAGAGTCAAAGCTTCTACGTGCCGTGTGCAAACAGAGCAAAGGGAGCAGCCATTTTTCATAAAGAATATTGATTTAAATACTTCCTATTTCCGGAAGCGGAATAAAGGACAGCAAATATTAGTGTTATAATTTAGCGTCACGCCAGGTGTCATTACGACAAACGTCAATTGCTTTCATACCCGACAACTGTGTTACGTTTTCAACAAGCAATGTATGGATTCGTCCAGGAGTCTTCGCTGCCATAGAAACATATGGACCCAGTATCGAGCTGAAATTCTGCAAGGTTCTAGATATAAACCAGGACCCGCGCATGTGACAGATTCCATGCTGTGTAGAACTTTCTTTTCAGTCCGAGGAGGAGAAAAAGCGTTGATTAGGAGATGCATCAGACAACCCTATTGACACTCGGAGCAGCACGATAGCTGTCAATGTCTGGCGTCTGCTCTTTGGAGAAATGGCGGCACCTTACTTCCCTACTGAGTATACGTCATTTGTGCTTTTGAACGACCCCGTGAATGAACGCGATGTTAAATATCCCACATTGACATACACGTGATAAATACATCTAAATGGACAATCCATACGATGTCTTCCTTTACCAAGCTACACAAAGCGCAACTGATCTGTACACAGGGGTAACCCGCACTCCGATAAGACCCTCGTTTGTCTGCAATACAGCACTGAAGGGATGTAGGGGGCGATCCATCATCCATAAGTTCGCGACAACCATAAATCGGCCTGGTCTTGCTCAGATGAGAACCATCAATACGTAGTCAATTCCGGCAGAGTCTGTGTTATTGATGGCGCTGCGGTGCCCACAGCCTGGGAAGAGGAGAGAAGAGATTGTGGGTTCGGATTTGATGTGGCGGAATGATGGGCCACTTGATGCGCCCCGTGAGCACCTCCCGTACATGATTAGCTGGGGGGTACCCCCTCCACAAGTCCGCCCGTCCATCAGCCTCACGACGTGCGTCCTTCCCCCTGTTGCCCAGTGACTCAGTTCTGTGATGCCGCCGTCTTAATCAGTTCCTAGTTATTACGAGACCCTCACTTTATGCTGTCCGCTATTGTGGCACTGGCATTATGAAGCAAGTAATTTCTGTGCCTGCAAGTAGCGTGTGGTGGACAAATATTGGCCCTGTCTTGTGCCTGCTGTAGAAAGGCCGGTGGCAGCTGAGCCTTCTAGGGACCTTTCATCCAAACCCGGTCACTTTTGTTCACAATTTATTTTGCTTCAAACACTTAATAGCTTCCTTTTAGATCTGGGGTGAAACGACATGGTGCAACACAGACTGAACTCGATATTCTTAGACTGTTTGTTAAGTTTGGCGGACTCTATCTGGTCTGTTTGTAAATTGTTCCGGGCAGTGTGTGTTGCGACCCCAGGGCAAGCCGCCATGATGTTTGCTTCGTGACGTGGATTCCTCTCCAGACAGACCGAAAACCGGAAACTAGGAAATAGCCGCTCACTAATCTGATAATATGGCGAGACTTTTACCACCCCTTGAATGCATCTCTGACATTAACAATTGTTTATTATCTCCCTTTAATCGACCGGAGGGGCCGGGGGTTGCTCAAATATTTACCAACGCCAAATGATAAGAATACATGGTCGTTAGTCTCGCAAGAGTTGATGGCTTCGTCTCGCGAGAACTGGTGGGTATATTTGGAGATATTTCATTTGTGGACGATTTTTACTGGTTTTTACTTCTAAACGGGTTGCGTAGATAGTTACAGATTTTCCATCACTACACTAATGGTAGTAATATTTCACAGGCAACACTTCTCGGGGCGATTCCAGCATCAAACATGGCCATATTTGTAACCGAACCCAAGTCAACATCATGTCTTTCCAACAAAACACCTATCTTCAAACGTGGGATAAATATGATTAGTGTAGAGTCATTATACTTTGATAAGCTGTGTGTCGAGCTAGAAGGGAGATAATTAGTTGCTCGGCGGAAGTGAATGAAGTCAATCCATACATTGACTCCCTGTCATTGTGAAGACGTAGCCTGTAGAACCAGAAGAGATGGGACATCAAAGAGAGATAATGCACTAATGACTCCAAAACAGGAAGCTGCTCAGAAAGTGACATGTATACAAAGCCTCGTCCAACGCATTATTAGCCAGCGAGGGACTAACACCAAATACAAACTTGCAGTGAATCCAGTTTTCAAGAAGAAGCGCTAAGATGGCATATAATCAATTCGTATTGAATGGACACACCAGTTGAAGAAGCCAATCTCTGAAGCGGCTGATGATAACCTACGCCCAATGTTACATGTAACAGGTGCTTGAGTCCATGGCAAGCTGTCAGGCATGTGTTGCCATGGTTATCTATAGCACACACACACACACACACACACACACACACACACACACACACACCACACACAAATACCACACATGTGCGCGCGCACAAACACACACACACACACATACACACACACACACACACACATGCTCCAACGCAATTAAAGGGAGACTAATCCTCATCTAATAGTATAATGGTATAATGAAAAGTTACGGTAAGAAGCGAAAACGTATACTCTTAGTACAAGCATACCATAGCAGTGAGCATGTATGCTTAAACATATTGTTCAATAATATTATGCAGAAAGAGTACCGTATATATGTAAACCATAATATACTAATTTGTCAATAGGCGGTCTTGTAATATACCATTTCTTGGAGTTGTCCTTTGTTGTAATGAAGTTCTTGTAATCTTGTCGTACAAACAATGACGGTTTCCTCGCATACCATCCAGTCTTCTGAAGTTAGCCTAGCTTAAAGCATGACATATTCCCTACCTACAACAGTGTATACATGCACTATGTTTCATCTTCTACCCATGGGTATGTTTATAACAATGGCCATGCGTTATGGTGGACAATAGGCATACGTTATATGATGATTACACGAAAGAGAAAAAACACGTAACTGCACATGAATAACTGACGACGAATATACATTGAAATAATAGCATGGGATGCTAGCTGGCGACGCTAGTAGATTTGTGTCTCGGGGTGGTACTAACCAATCAAGGAGAATCAAACTCAGACCTGTCATTTCTTTCCACTACTTCTGTCATCCAGCGACGACACGAGGTGGTTACATCCGGAAACTACGTAGATTGGTGGCCAAGAGGGTTTTAATTAAGTTTCTAGGTTATGTGGCATTAAAAAGAAAATACGGAAGCGACAGAACATCTTCCTGTTATACATACTTAGGACAACAATTTGAGTTCGTGTGTTTAATACAGGGGTCAAATCGATAATTTCCTCAAATCTCAAGTTGCAATTTTCGCCTATAATTGACTACACAGCGCGCTCTGCACGTAGAAGCAGGTACTTCTGGATACAAGCAGACATTACCACACAACAGGCCTGCCGGGCGGAGCTCGCCGTGTAGCCAGAAACGTCCAATCAACTGTAATGAGCATCGTTAAAATCTACAACAACTATCCGAGTACTGTAGGTAAGTGTGTGCGAGCCGCTCCAATTCTGTCGGCAAATTGAAGCGACTGCTTCTTTCCCTGACAGCTGTGCTAGAACCTCTGCTTTCCCCGAACCCGGGGTTCAAGTCCGGCTGACGTGCGGCGATGTACGAGAGTGCCCATAGTTGGAACCGCTGAAGACTCTGGGACTGAAGAGTTCCGCGGGGTTCCAGTGACACACAGGGTGACGTCGTGTGTCTTCAAGCTGGCAGATCGTGTTCAACGCAGACAAGTTACGTCCAAATATTTTCAAAATTAAATAACCTAATCACATCCACTACGATGGCATTCACTGGCGACTGTTATGAAATCGTATTACTGTCTGTTCAGAGTCGATTTATAGATTAATGCCGTTAACATGATCTGTAGCATTATATGGACAAATAAGGTAATACTAATAATACTAATTATTAATACTAATACTAATACTAATAATAATATTAAGTAATATATATATATATAGCGTCTAGTATATAGACTCACTATTCAATGGCAATCAACAACATACACATTGAAAGAAACGTTATAGTTTAGAAATTATACTTGAGAATATTAATACACTAACGAGTTATAGAAACGTTTCTTTAATACCTGCACTATACCGCTAATGATACAATTCACCGTACACTGACATTAATTACTTATCAGTCGTTTAGAAGTAGGAATATTCGTGATTCATATATATATACTTGTCTATAATGTGGTACGCCTGGTTACTATAACGTTGTTAGTATAAAGCTATTAGGTATACTAATTTGGATGAATTCCGCACCAGAAAATACACGTACAGAATCGCCCGTACATTATGAACTAGTATGAGCATACCCAACTCTGTTTCTTAATGTCTGTACAATAGGCCTATTTGTACCTATGCATGCTGTTCAGATTAATCTTATATTAGTACCGTGTACCCGATGAGTTGGTGTAGTTTTCATCCTGGTTTCTACTCCATGTGGGGCTGTGTGTTCTGACTTCACATCGATACCAGAGAAGATTAATCTTCCTAAATACTCCCGTCAGTTACAGTAATATCTTCTCCAAACAGCAGGAAGCACCTCGCTCCGGCCACACGTCGTCTTCAGCCTACACACACGCCCTGTTTAATTACGTCTGGTTTCATTAAAGGATTAACTAGGAAACAATACCTCCTTATAGAATGGTAATGAGATAGGCTTTTCCTAATGTTTTAATCAAAGTCAGTTTGTCATTAGTTCAGGTAGACAGCCAAGACATTGATGGTCCTAGTAGGGGTCCTAGTAATGGTCATTGGCTTTGTATAATGGTCCTTGTATGATGGTCCTTGCATGATGGTCCTTGCATGATGGTCCTTGTATGATGGTCCTTGTATGATGGTCCTTGCATGATGGTCCTAGTAGAGGTCCTAGTAATGGTCATTGGCTATGTATAATAGTCCTTGTATAATGATCCTTGTAATGTGGTCCTTGTATCATGGACCTTGTGTCATAGTCATAGTGGTGGTCCTAATGGTGGTCCTAGTATGACGGTTCTATTAGGATGGTCCTGTATGATGGTTCTCGACATGGTCTTTGCATGATGATCCTAGTATCATAGGCAATACACTCTACTATAGAGGGTATAATAATTCAGTCAGTGACTGTACCGATAGGAATGCAAAGGGGACGACCTTATGTTATGTTAATGTACAGTTCTTACGAGACGTGTACGGTGGTCCTTGGATACTGGTTCTAGTAGCGGTCCCTGTATGATAGTCCTGTATGATGGTCCTGTATGATGGTCCTGTATGATGGTCCTGTATGATGGTTCTCGACGTGCTCCTTGCATCATGGTCCTCGCGGACAAAAACCCAAAAAGAACACTGTACAAAGATCAGTGAGCAATGTTGCCAAGACAACTAATTCTAAACAGCATCGTATTTAATGGAAACGACTCGAAATACTGCTGAAGTAGGGTATCGACTTGACACAAATTCCACATTCTGGCTGGATTACTAGGCTATAGCAATGACACGCACACACATACTAGGTAAGAAACATGAAGGCGTTCTTTGATAGCATACATAATGAGCACGCAGACATAGGATCCCAAGGCTTCTAGCAAGTCCTCGTCAGACTCAATAGCCTACATGGACCCAGGTTTAAATCACACATTAATTACATGTGATAGTGTTAGGTTCGAGGTGGAAGCTGTCCTATGGTCTCGTACGTAGTGGATACGAGAGCTCTTGAAATGAGTGTACCGACCCTAAGGATACGAACAACTTTTTATTTTATTTTATTTTTATTTATTATTATTATTATTAGTAGTAGTATTAGTAGTATTATTATTATTATTAGTAGTAGTAGTAGTAGTAGTAGTAGTAGTAGTAGTAGTAGTAGTAGTAGTAGTAGTAGTA
>JAVCKZ010083445.1:0-12446 GCA_034780755.1 Lepetodrilus elevatus
ATGTATGTCAAGTGAATGTATTTTGCAGTTGTAGCTAAGAACTAGTCCCAAACGACCATAAATATCTGTGATATTATTCCTTTAATAGTAGGCCTACATTACATGCACATCAATTAATAGTACAAGATTCACAACTAGTACAGTATCCACTAATTTTACAGTATCCACTAATTTTACAGTATCCACTAATTTTACAGTATCCACTAATACTGCACTACGTATCCACATGTTCCTTCCCGTGCAATAGAGGGACTATTTAATTTACTATTTACATGATAGATAAGGTTAAGGTTAGGCTTACTTACGTACAATTTATTTAAACCTTCGACGAAGCAAGAATAAATGTTGATATAGGAAATGGGACTTATGCGGTGTGGTTGATATGCTTTGTGCAATTAAATGTATGATGTATTGATATTATATTCAATTGAAAATATTAGGCCTATACATTTGTGTATGTTATTTAAACGTTTTTCAACGTTGTTAATATATGCATTATACATGTCTTCATGTTTATTCTATAATAGGCCTACGTACATAGTTAATAGTTAACAGGCTAAATACATAAATGATAAAGTTCTGTTATGACTACGAGAGAGAGAGAGAGAGGGAGAGAGAGAGAGAGAGAGAGAGAGAGAGAGAGAGCGAGAGAGACGAAGAGAAGGAGAGAAAGAAAGAGTGAGCGTGTGTATGTATGTATGCGTGCGTGCGTGTGTGTATGTGTGCGTGTGCGCGTTCAACGATGAATATTCCATGTACTTGTACTTAGAATGCCTTCACTTTTGTATACAGTTACTTCTTGTATTATCATTTTAGGTATCGTGTTAATCAAACAACATGGACAAATTACAAATATAGAACTTTAAAATATCTATTTTCAGAGGCGAATACAATTCCCGGTACACACAACCAATCCCCGCGACACAAGTTCAACAAATTCCGTAAATACCCTGGTTGTGAGAAGAACCACTTTGTTCCTTGTACCACGATCACCTGTAACCAAGATATACTGCAATGATCGATTATAAATCGATAAGTGATATTGCCGAAGTCAATCGTACCCACCGTATATAACCGAAGAACACTGCGGTGAGAAATCATACCCGTTTCCCCAATGATTGTTTCTTGATTGTGGGAGTGAATAGCTAATGGACTTTCAATTGCTGCCGATATTGCACGCATGGCTGTTTTCGGTCCGATGCCTTTAAATTATGCGTGTAATCGACTTTCAGTTTAGTGTGTGACTTTATTTATTAGGTAGTTAGTGACTGGCTCAATTACTCATGGTATGCAACTTTGGGTACGAAAGTGAGGTGCTTATAGGATGGTTACACATGGAAACATAAAAGAATAGCGGCAGATTGGCTTCGTGGGACTAGGTACAGTAGGTCTACAGATCTGCCTCACGTGAAGACACCCTTTGGATAAATAGTCAAGTATTTGTTTGTTTAAAACATTAACATGAAGATTCTGATGCTTGATAATACTGTATTACGTAAACGGTTTCTCTGGAATCTTCCGACACCTATTAATAATGCGAGCCATGCTATAGTCTATAATGCCTGCCTGCCTGCCTGCCTGCCTGTCTGTCTGTATGTCTGTAGATCTGTATGCTTGTCTGTCTGTATGCTTGTCTGTCTGTCTGTATCTCTGTCCTACTAACCCTTATCTAATGTTTAACATACTGTTGACAACAATTCCCTTCACATATTCCAACATACCTAGCTGAGTTCAGTTTACATTGTCTTATAATACTAATAGTGTAAGTATTGGCATAAGATGGACTATTCCACCAGCCAAGAGTAGAGAAAATGTATTTCTAATCTATGTATTGCTATGCAAACAAAGACAGCGATATTTTACAACACTTTACAAAGTAGCGTTGTAAGTAGAAAATAAACGCTTCCGGCGACCAAACATTAATATATTGATAAACAATCCAATAATATCCATTTATCACATTTGAGCTGATTTGTCAAACTTGATATATTGCTCTGTTCTATAGATCTGTCTATAATGGCGGTTTCTACTCCAGTACGCCTGTGAAAACGGTTAGAACACTATGAAATACTAGCATTAATAGAACAGCGGTAATATATTTATCAAGTTTGTCATATACAATTAATTTACTTGCGGAACTACTAGTACTAAGAAAAATCAATAAAGTTCTTGCTTTGCTGCCACCATGAATAAGACATATTCTTGGATTTGACCATGTTTGCATGATTTCAAGCATTGTTGTATTGCAACGCCATATTAATTGCCACGACTATTCTACATTAATAGTTAACGTGACACGAAGGATTTTCCTTTCACAGATATCCATAGTGAACCCCCCAATGCAATCCCCTGTCTAGATCCGCCATTTGAACCCCCCAATGCAATCCCCTGTCTAAATCCGCCATTTGACCCCCCCCCCCCTCCCCAATGCAATCCCCTGCCTAGATCCGCCACTGGATTGCATTATGTTAAGGCCTAAACGAAACTTGAGATTTTCAGAGTTGCATTCATTTTTGAAAACTGACTAGCGTCGCTCTAGTACAGTCCAACACTACACAGCAAACAACCAGTAAGACTGTCTCATATTAATTATTGAAATCCATTACACAAATACAATCTTGATAACACAGTTCGTCGTCTGTTTCAGTATTGAGACCAATCATACAGTTCAAACAGAAAGGCGAGTCTTCGATTTGCTTTGCCAACAAATTGAGAGAGAAAAATAACACAAACAAACAAGCGTAAACTCCCCACGGACAATAACATATAGAAGAAATATATTACAAAAAACACAGTTACATTTGGATATATTTTTAACAGCTGTAAAAGTAAGATTTCTAAAAGCATGTACATGTATTCATAAGAGCACATCAAGTCAAGATGATTCATGTATATAATGTATTAATTTAAACGCTTATATGTTTCAAAGAACAGCGCTAGTCATTGAACACAACTAACCTACAATACATAGCAGTGTTGCAAAACTATGGTTTCAACTAGCCCCTTTTCAAAGACGTTTCATAGCAACTTTTTTTAAATAATTTTTGACATTTTTTGAAAAATTGCTATTTTCAAAGAAAATATATAATTATCATTAAAAATCGAAAACAAAATGCTATGAGACGTCTTTGACAAGGACTAGGTTTCAACAAACGAATGAATCCAAGAATAGCATGTAACCCCCATGTTCTTAAAAACACAATAAACCAGACGTACTAATTATATATACAATCGTGGATTAACTTACTGTCATTTCATCCAATGTCCTGCATGCAAGACGTGAGACGAACGCATCAGTAAAATATCTTTAAACTGTTCCACTCACAAGCTAGAATACGGTGCGAACAGCCATTAACTACTTCTTAATAACGTGTTGACACCATCTACCATTGTTCAGATAACTTAGTGACGTAATGTAATGTGTGTAGGTGGTTCTATGTTGACATGCAATAGGTTCGTATTTGTATTTACTACACAAACGTAACCTATATACCAGTACAGTACATTGAATGTAAAAACACTTTACTCGGGTGTTACTGTCCACGTTGAATGCGTATTTAGGCCTACTACTTCGCCAGGCATAATAGCCTGTTAAAGAAAAGTTAACGTTACTATATTATTATGTCTATGTTGTAGCCTAACCTCCACACATAATATGACCTATTATGTATGTAAGGATATGTGTTAGACATGTAACTCAACTTGGTGAAACAGTACGAACTTTGGATGAAATATTGATACGCAACATATATTCTATGTTGAATATATAATCTGACTATGCACTATACGATCAACGATCAACAGCAAATCGTAAAATAATAAATTTCATAGTCGTAGCGTGTCATAAATAAAATGAATAGTAAAATAATAAAAATTAATATTTATAAGTTTAGTGTGGGTTTTCATGTTAAAAATGGTAGACCTATAGGCTTAGCAGTTGTTACTGTGGTGTAGTAGTAGTACTACTACTATTACTACTACTACTACTACTAGTAGGTCTAAGCCCTATATCGTAGTATGAGGACGCTTCAAGTTTTATTAGCTTAAACCACTCACAGTGATATACATCATACATTATAATGTAAGTAAAGTAAGTAAGTACATTATCATGTACATAACATTTTGTAAATGCATCTCCACTGGGTGCATGTGCATTAATGGGTTAACTATTTAATAGATATCCTACAATTTAAATACATTTGTAAACGCATAAACGCATAACCTGTTAAAGCTGTAAATTCTGAAATATATGCCTACCTGAAACAAGTTTGCATCAGTGTCACATGACATAGGGCTAGTGTCGTCTGTTGAGGAAGTGTTCGCGAGTGTAGTTTGCTGAGGAAGTGTTCACGAGCGTCGTCTGCTGTGGAAGTGTTCACGAGCGTCGTCTGCTGTGAAAGTGTTCACGAGCGTCGTCTGCTGATGAAGTGTTCGCGAGTGTAGTTTGCTGAGGAAGTGTTCACGAGCGTAGTTTGCTGAGGAAGTGTTCGCGAGAGTCGTTTGCTGGGAAGTGTTCGCGAGTGTCGTCTGCTGTGGAAGTGTTCACGAGCGTCGTCTGCTTATTTCCAGCTTTGAGTAATGGCGACCACTATTTTGTCTGGCGGAGCTTGGGGGAAAACAAATTGATCTATGGGGAAAGCGTTCCGGTTATTTGGTCAGTTCATTGGTCCGCAAATCTGGGTTTTTTCTTACTAAATGTTCCACAAGATTGATCAGTTTATTCAAATGCATTGGTTATCGAAGTCGTCAGAGAAACCTGACTTTCTTTGGCACACTATTCGTAAGTCATCTTCTGACGTAGGCCTACTAAAGTGGGCTACGTTGCGTATATATGCACGATGTTTATCGCATAAATCATGAAATTATTCTATTCTAATCGTTAACCCTCTCCCTGCTGGAGCCAACCGGAAATGCCCTAAATAGCAGTTTATGTGCCTAATACAGCAGGGGAAGGGTTAAACGTGGCCTAAAATCGATACACACTATTTAGAAGTAGACCTACGCTATGGGATCTCAGATCTGAGATGCGTTTGGTATTTATCAACCCATCATTCCATAGCTAGGTCAAATTGTTATTTGGAAATCTTAAACGTCTCACATGCTCATCAAACGTCTATAAGTAAGAAGAACTGACTCGGAGGTTTTGATAAATAAAACAAAGTCAACTATAAGTATAGGCCCGTCTATTCATGAACATATCCATGCTTTAATATTGATAATTTCTTCATTGAATATAGCTTTCTATAATCCTTTCTATAATCCGAAGAGGGGTCAATATTTCTGGTCTATGATAGTGAGTACAGACGAACTTATTATTAAATAAACTACATATATGACGTAGAACTATAGGAACCCTTTCGGAAAACTTACTCAGCTTCGTGATCCCAGGATATTCGCTACTATATTCAAGCCCAAACTAACCTACAAAGTGCATAATAAACGAGAAATCAACTATTCAATGGACAACAATTTAGCTGGTAAAAAGGCCTTCTGTTAAGAGCAGTGTTGGTTGGACAATGAATGGATAAGTTCTTCAATCAACAGACTATCGATCTGTGCATATTGGTCACACATCTGGTTCTATTATAGACAGCCATATCTGATATGATTTCATGAAACGTCTTTGATTCGCTGATCAAAGAAATCGGTACTTTATTGGCAATCAAAAGTCGACACATATTTATCGGAATCAATATGATAGCGTAGGAGGACACACTATACTGACGCTATAAACTCTACTACTCTCGGTAATATTGAAAGTGTAGGTTCTAAAAATATAGAGTACGGCATGCACGGTCAGAAATGAATGAACTAACCGATACCCTAATGATAGACGTGTATTGTACATGGTTTCTAAACAATTCTTGACATAACAATTTAAGTGAAAGAAATATATACACATTCTGGACGTTCACAAATAGCTCGATTTCTCTAGCTTTCCCTGCTATGAGCATAATCCACTGTTTAGATTGGTATGGTTGCCGTATGCAGTTCTAAGCTATACATACATGTGTATACTAGCGCTTGACCGTACCCATATACACAGTAGCATGGTCAGGCGCGTATAGGTGTATAGTATAATAGTAGAGGTATTTTTAAATGTGGATTCGCCAGTACTGTAACTGTGCTGTTCATGTTATATTTAAAAAGTAAAGTTAGCTAGGAAATTGATGTGGTTGCGTACCTGTATACTTGAAGCATACTCTGTTTAGCGTACCCATATGGTATACAAAGTATGGTAAGGCGTAGTGGTATATAATAGGTGCATAGTTGAGGTATTCGCCAGTATTGTAACTGTGCTATGTTCATGTTTTATTTAAAAAATAAAGTTAGCAAGGAAATTGACGTGGTTGCGTATCTACGTATAGGAATCGATGCATTGATGGTCGAGGGAAGGATAGAGAAATCTCCTTATCAATTAAAAAAGAACATCCAAAAGAACAACAAATAAACTCAAATTTTAATCACATGATACAGTCTTTCAAGGCAATATTTACCTTTTATTTTAAAATCAAATTAATTAGTATCAATAATTAAGCTATCACTCAATATATATGCATATCAGACATTTATAGACACATGAAATCACATTTTGCGGCAACAGTAAATAAGCACGCACGTTTGAGATCAGTGTACTGTTCTCCATACATGTGACATAGGCTATTCTGCTGGTGCTTTTAATGCGATCTTTGTCATTTTAAATATACACGTATAATATAAGTTTATACTTATATTTTATACTTATAAGTGGATCGCATTGGTATGTGTAAAGAATAAACCTGTAAGTACATTTATCACATTGGCCACAGATCAGGATCACATTTTACCTTCTCACGTGACCGTCTACAGTCCGAGCGTAAATATAGGCGTAAGTCATTAGTAAAACCATGGTGTACGCCCTGATTTACGTCCTGTCTACAGTATGACCATTCCGTGAAGGCCAGAACACGTATGTATCAATACGACACACTTGGATGACACATATTTGAGCAGGGAATAGGAATAAACATACTCTGGATGAAAAGTGCACACTGGTTCAATCCTAAAAAAACCCGCTACACATGGCAAACAATTAATAATACAAAAATAAATGAAAAAAATAATAATAACTTATTTGCAAATAATCTTTCAATACTAAACATAAAATAAGTGTGTTTAGATGTTAAATTTTTAGTTCAAATTTGGTCCAAAACAACGAGCCATTAAAACCAGTTCAACATTAACCTTTCTACTGAGCACTGAAATGATAAAAAAAATCTATGCTTGATATAGTATACTATATTTACTATCATATCTTATTTCCACTACATGTACCAGGAAGAGGTTTAATTAAAACTTTGCCACAATCCATGCCACTAGTTCCATTATACTATGTCTCTATTGTTTCCATGTTGTAAATACCATTGTGTAAATACCAGTACAGTGCTCCCTCGATATAACGCCCTTCGATGCACTGCGGATTCGGATACAACGCGGGGTCCATCAAAAATCAAAAATTATTTTTTCTTTTTTCTTCTCCAATTATATTTGTTGATATAACGCGGGTGGCATGTCATGGACCCCAACTTCAGCGTTATATCGCGGGAGTTTACATAGATCTGGTAAGTCAATCACATATTTATTAATATTCATACCTGGATTATCTTGTTAGTCAATATAGACTAAACTGAACATGGATATCGGTAGAATATGCTCAGATATGATGAATATAGAATATTTTCTATTAAGGTAACACACCTCATTTCATCTGATTAATAAACATAAATTGTAGCAATATTGTGCATAGGCACTTCTCTCTGTATAGGTAAAACAGAATATAAATAAATGCATGTATACTGTAGTCTGTATATACAAATAAGCATATAACATTGCCCAAATAATATACTCACAGAATATAATATTATGCATAGAAAACCAAATTTCCTTGTAAATTAGTTCAAGGCAGATTGAGACTATGGACAAAACAAAAAGTATATACCGGTACTTTGAACATTATTTATAGCTGGATTCACAATTGTTACTAGGACACTTGGCATAGCAAAATAAGCCTGTCTGTGATAAGAAATCACAACAACTAAACTTAAAGGCATATAATCATAGTTTGTTGACATATTTCATGGTCAAACATATTTTACCTGAAAGTGTGTACATTTGATTTGTCTACACTAGCAAGCTACATGTTTAATTGCCATATTTTCGCATTTTGTTATCATGAGATAAATAACGACCTCAGATTGTATTACCTTTTCTCTCTGTATAATTCTGAATAAAAGGTTTTAACATTCACCATGCTAAAGTGTTTATGATCACTTCTTTTAAAATAAAAAGGCATTTGTAGTTTCCTCCAGCAGGGAAAGGGTTAATCTAGTGGTTTATTGTCAGCTTTATAATAATAAATTTGAGACAGAATAATGGACACTTCTAAGATCAAACACTACAAGCATCACGTTACATAGTTAACCCTCTCCCTGCTGGAATGGGCACATGCACTATTAGGGCATCTTCAGTTGCCTCCAGCATGGAGAGGGTTAAAATGGAGTACATTTCTCCCACAATAACATCAAACAGTTATGAAATATCAATATATAAACATAGCCTGTTGTCATTATTAAATAGAAACATATACTATGCTTCCGTTTCTACATCAACATCTTCAAGAATTGGTCGTACCTGTAGTGACTAAGTCCGCCATAAATCAATGTATACGTCATTTCCTGCTATAGTAAAAGCATGGTGCATGGACTAACTTGGGCTCGGACTACAGTACAACCTTTATTTGTTAAACGCAGGCCAATTATATAAATGATAATTCATTCATAAAGATAGAACAATATATTTAAGATTCATAAAATACAATCTCCAAAGATTTTACATTACAATGGTCATTGAAGCTCACATAAAATATGTATACATGTACAGTACGTAATATAAGCACATCGGTTAAATAGGAAATAATAACTATAAAATATGTTCAAAACTTCATTTAACCCTCTGGATTAGGCACAAACACTTCTCTAGGGCATCTTTGGTTGTCTACAGCATGGAGAGAGGGTTAAACAGTATCCTGTGCTATATAGGAGAATATCACTTTGGTCGTTGAATTTTAAAACATATTTTATAGAAACCATTTTCCAAATACATTGATTATTAATTTACATTTCTGGATAACAAAATTTCATACATTTTGTAAAATGAATAATTTATATTTCTTGCAACTTACTGGTCATGGACTTTGAGCACCACAGTTATACAGTAATCACAGATAATTCTGAGCTTTGACACGTCCATTGTCTTTCATGCACTACTAACAATGTTCGCTTGTTCCACACACTCCATTTGTAATAATTAAAATCCTCTAATATTTCGAAAATCTAAATTAACCACTGAAAATAATTGTTTTCCCCGACCCTAAAAATATGAATATGACCTTTAATTCTTTTAATTGGATTTTTAAAATTATTCGAACACAATCATTTCATCTGATAATTTGTGTACACTATAACAGCTAGCAAGAGTTGCTGTTCTTGTAATTGCAGTAATGGAGCAATATGATTGGCTCTGTGACATAGCCAATCAGAAGTCTTATGTTACTGCTGTTGGTAGACCGTAAGAATCTCTAGATACGTACCTATATCTATATAAATATGAAACCATTAAATACAGTACAAATATTCCAGGTATTATATAATTACAATCCTTTCTCACTCAGAAAAACTATATATCATAATCTACTGTAAATCATGAAATGAACACAAGCAGAATATTAATGCGAAAAATGCGACTGCCGTATTGTCGCATTTAATTGCTGTGCATTAAAGGTAAGACTGGTGAATAAATATGGATACATGGCCGTTCGCATTTTATTGGTGTCGCATATACGTCTAAAATCTAGAGGTCGCATTAAATTAGTGACGCATTAATTTCGTGATTTACAGTATCTAAAATTTAATTAATTTTCATACTTCTTTATACATGACAAATCCCATATGACAAATTCAATAAGACAATTGAGTGAGTGAATATGGAGTTTAACGTCGCTGCGGGAATCTTTCACCAATAAGACAAATACAATATGATAATATATCATAATTAATTAAATATATGCTATAGGCCTATACTGCTATAGATACATCACAGTTGAAAAAAAGACTGTACTATATTAACGTGTAAATTGTTTTGCAATGGTTTGTGACATACACTTCACTGCCTGTATCCCAGATAGCAAGGGTATGTTGGGCCATTGTTGGTATGTCGGTTGGTATGTCGGTTGGTATGTTGGTTGGTATGTTGGTTGGTATGTCGGTTGGTATGTCGGTTTGTTGGAAAGTAATGTTGGCCCAACATCACAATAAATTGAAATTTTATGGAATAGTTGGCTCTATAATTTGATTAATTGTTGCAATTTATTCAATCCACTGTCTTGGTATCATAACCATTTTATAAATTGTCTCGACTAAAATACCATGCATGTTTTGTAAAGTATGAGAAAATACAACAGCCAACCATCCATAAATAATAACTTTGAATACAACCAGCTCCCCCTGTTGGAAGTTCCGGTAGCTGCACGTCAAGTAGAGTTACCTCCCCTTTAACGATCTTCACCTTCTCCTTTACTGTTGTAAAACCATTGGCTGCAAACTGTAGAGAGAGATTTTTGCGATTATCTAACAAGGACATCTAACAAGGACATTGGCTGCAAACTGCATTGCGCCTATAATTGTTGCGATTATCTAACAAGGACGTTTTTTAAATCAAAAATATTAATTTGGGTTTAGAGTCGATTTTAAGATTCTGAAATTTCAATTATATCATGACTTGTCAGTTTATGGAAAAACACTAAACTAAAAACATTATTAGTGATATTTCACGATAATGCAAACACAACCACTCACAATGATTGTATAGTCCCCTGGTAATAGTAGTCTCCAGTATTCACCATCCTTCGTGGACTTGTATTTAATTTCCTCCCTCCCTTCAACGTATATCTTGACTCCATGAATAGGGTTGTTATTCACGTCCTTCACCAAACCCTTCACACCTGGGCAAGAAAAATGCAAATTAATTATTTAAAAAAAATTAAGATCATCTTTGCATGCAAAATTATTTATATTTAAAAAAAGTAATTTTCTACATGATATTACTAAAATATAAACTGGGAAAAAATATGGAAGAACAAATAGACTGAACTTATCTTTTCACCCAGGTAGTCGGCCATTTTATTATGAACACAAAAGATTACGAAACATTGCAAGCTGGTACTGACAAGACCTGCATTGCCACTCTACAATCAGTGCATCCTATCAACATTGCGTCAGAAAGGTAACTTTCGCAAACATTGATGCCGGGCCACCGGGGCGGGATTTGAACCTGGAACCTTTGGCTGCTAGGGGCAATTAATTATGAGGGGAAAATAATAATTTTCCAATAACAGTAACAAATTATTGTTTGTTCATGGTCAAATGTATTTTTTTTATCGTGAGATAAAATGAAAAGATAAATAAAATAAAATATGAAAATATTTAAAACCAGTGGGACATGTAAAAAATATAGCACGTTGTCAAACATACTTTCAGGTAAAATAAATTTGACCATAAAATATGTCAATAAAATGTGACTGCATGCCTTTAAAATGATTTGCTTTGAGCATACGCTTTGTGTATGGATGTATAGCGCTATAGAAAAGTACTATTATTATTATTATTATTTTTGGAAAGAAATATCCCCCTCCTGTACAATAGACTCACCCATGTGGACCAGCATGAGGTAGTTGATGAGGGCATCCCTGTTGTCGACCCAGGCCGCGGGGAGCTGGGCGCGGGGCGGGTACTTGCAGCACGTGAGCTCCACCAGCACCTCCATACACCCGGCCAGGTAGTTGTAGTCCTGCATGCCTCCTGTACAACACACAGCACCTTACAGCATCCTCTAGCCACAGGGCCACTCACCTCCTTCATACACTACCGTTATGTATGAAATTATTCTGGTTATTTGAATTAATATTTGAATTAATACTATGTGCTGTCATTTATTAGCATATTTATTATCTTGATATTATTGTGTATTATGTTATCTTTAATACATTGTCAAATAAATAAATTCAAAAAAGTTACTATATCAACCCAAAAATTCAATATACCGGTAGTTGATAATGACTAAGTGTGAAGGCCTATCTATAGACTAGTTCTTGTCAATGAAATCATAACATAACTTTAAAAGATACTCACCCATATAATGATATAAATGACAAAACATGAAATTTCTACAAGCCCGCAAGATACCTTTAACAATAACATTAAGAGAAATGGATCGGGCTGCCGTGCAAGTTTCTAGTTCTATCCCTGGTACATATTTCACGAGAAGCAAACAGAAATACTGTAAAACGGGTATTATTCGCGTGTCTGTATTTTTCACGAAATTCACGATCTGTGTTTGATCGTGAATTTAAG
>JAVCKZ010083456.1:0-12445 GCA_034780755.1 Lepetodrilus elevatus
TCTCGTCACTGCAGTGACGATATCACTTTTCTCAGAGTGAGAAATCTCAGTCTTTCACTGCTAAGTATATAATAAATAAAATTATCATGTTGTAGAGGGAGTCTCCTTAACAGCAGTTTTTCTGACTTTTATACATTTTCATCTGCATGTCATGTATGAATACAATTAAAAAGGTCAGCCAATCGGAGAGCTCTTCTTAAGTTTAAATACTTAAATGCCTTTGGGGGCATCCCAGAGAGGGTTAATGGAATGGAAACTGACCACTGAAATAATCTGAAAACCAGAAAGATGTCACGCTGAAATATCCTCTATAGGAAAGAAAAACAGTTGCAATTGATCATAATGTAACACATTCTACAGATCATATAATGTGAATGATTACAGATCATATAATGTGAATGATTAATGTCTCTGGGAGGCATTCACACATTTGCAATGATCACAAAATGGGTACCACTGAAACTAACCTTTCTCAAACCCTGGGTTTAAACCGTTTCAGCATCCTCTTCCTTCTGTCAGCATCAGTTTCACTGTATTCTGTGCATACATGAGCCTGGCTGCATGCTTGTGCAGTTAACCCTCTCAATACAATTAAAAAGGTCAGCCAATCGGAGAGCTCTTCTTAAGTTTAAATACTTAAATGCCTTCGAGAAACGATACCCAGAACGGTACAATAGATAACCATATTGTCCAGGATCATTGAAGGTTAGACAATATGTATTTCAAAATGATGCAAAGTCTTTCAGGTAAATTATGCGATTCAATTAGTTATATCCAGTAGTCCGAGATATACACAGATTTTCTTTCTTCTTCATACTGCTTACTAAAAAAATTACCATGTTATTTACTTAGGCTTACTTACGTCTTTACTGGAGAAAGGCTAGACCTGTAGATCCAGATTGTTCCCTTGTCTGTCGATTATTACATGCTTCATGCCATGCTTTGTATTAACCCTCTCCCTGCTGAAGGCGACTTAAGTTGCCCGATCACATGCAGAAATAGAACACTTTGATTTTATTCAGCAGGGATTAATTAGAATAACCAACACTAGTGACACATTTGTCTTCTCAGCTCATGCTCGGAACTAATAGCTGTCCTTTGAATTGGAACTGTCATGACATCACCAGATAGAGGCTTGGACCAGTATCGAAGCTTTCCATACTGGTGGCAGGGATGTGACATGGCCCTATCTCAATCAAATACTAGTAGGGTGCAGAAAAGGGTAACTGATCTCGAATTATTCAGAGTCTCGATTGTTAAAAAGATTGAAACCTTTCATATATGTCCGAGTGATTATTGGAGCAAAGTGGAAGTTATGTGAGGATGTTCTGATTGACTTGACTCATGCTCAGAACTGTCGAGTCCTATTGGTGAAGGGGAAGTAACTGGTGTGCAGGATGATTGTCAGAGTTTGAGAAGCTATTTTATATACAGATTATTTGTATTTTTAGGATCAGAATTTAATTGTTTTGCTGAGTAATTTGGATTATTAGAGGGTTTGAATGATTAGAGTAATTATGGTAGTTTGACATGAAATGCAATGACAACCACATGAAGATGAATTATTTATTAAATTGACTAATAATGTTTGTATGTGATTCTGTATTTTTGATACCTATTAAACAATACTATTATTTTTCCCCCTCAATTTATTTAGATAGTGTATTTGTGTTTGCCCTCGCTATCATCAATATTAGAGAAAAAGTAAGAACAGTGTGATAATGATTTGATTGCTTATCTGAACCGCATATGGGTGAATTATAGCTGTAGATCAATAAATCGATTAGGATGTCCCTGCATTTCATGCCACACTGCAATATTTAATTAGTTTTGAGGATATAAAATGTTATCAAAGGAGTCGGAAGTAGTAGTCTTTGTGAGAAATCCTACATAGGATGTTCCAGAAAGCTATAAACAGAATGTTGCTTCTACTCTATGCAACAATTAGCGTACCCTGTATCTGTGTCGTCGTGGAATCTAGTACAGGTCCATTCGACTATTCGACTATCATGTATGTAATATTTGTGCATAATAAACATTTGTAAGAACATATTTGTGTGTTTAGTTATGAATAACATTTATAAGAGTTGTACCTCGTCTTGTCATGCTGTACCACCGGTGGCAACTCTTAGAATGCATTCCTGTGTATAGTCTCGCAGGTTTGGAACCGATTCAAATGCTGTCCCGAGAGCCCGTTGTAGTAGCCCCAAAACACTCCTCCAGAAAGTTGAGGCTAGCCCCAAAACACTCCCCTGGCCATCCCGAAATCACCCCCCCCTTAAATCCGCCCCTGTATTGTGACAATGACAACAACAGTGTTGTAATGATACTTTGGTATTTATTACTTGTTACAGGAACACCCATCAAGCATATACTCCCAACTCATTTATACATTTATACATTTATACATTGGCAAGCATGGAAACAGCAACACATTTAACATGTTTTATACATCTCCCAGCTGATTGCTTCATTTCTCTTCAATGGCAGACAACCTGTCTTTGCAGTACGTTCATAGCTGCCTTCAAACAACCAAATAATTGTTTTGTCAGGGACAGAAAAATATTTAAATAATTTAGTATGTTCATTCTATGGAATGAGTACATGGGAACTTGTTGAAACAAGTAAATTGTATAACTAAAACTCAATAAAATAATGCATGTACAATGTAATCTGTTTGTAATGTAACCCATTTCAATCACAATTCTTCTCGTATAATATTTATAGAGTTTCATTATAAAATCTATATAGGCTTAGCTGTTGAACCCATAAAATAAAGATGTCATACTGTGAGGGGGGAAAAAGAATGAAGTTTGACTACTGTATAAGTTTTATAAGATCAACTAGTAAAATATTTGTAGTCCAACATTACATTCTTAGGATATTTTTTGGCTTCACTCTACAAATGTATTCAATATTCTAAACAAGAAATAAAACAATTGATGAAGATTGATCTTTAAAGAAAAATTGAGCATCCACATAGGGTATTATACAAACGTTCACACAAATTAGCAACTATTCTGGCTAAGGATGACAAAGACGGAAAAAAACTAAAAGAAATAAAAACTTACACTAATAGGACTTGACATTGATAATAATACAAACCATTTTTTTTCTTGGTCATATTACCATCCAATATTTTTAGTTAAAAGCACATTTATAAACAAAACTGCACAAACCTAATAAATGTCATAAACAATAATTGATTATGTTCAGCTACTTTCAAAATATTGTGGTAGGGGGTAAAACGTAAACAAAATCCAACTCTCTTGTGGTATGGGATTTAAAAAAACAAAAACATGTACATGTACAAATACATACATTACCCAAGCACGATATACCAAATAACTTAATACAATTATATGAATCACTATACATGTATAACTAGCTCACTTCTGATTTGTCAGAGGGTTTTATCAGTGGGCTACCATCATTCAGTGATCATGCTTGTAATGGGATGCAAACCTAGAGCAACTAGTTTCAACTGTACAGTACACATTCAGACATTGCACCTCGTCCCTCAACAGGGTTCCAACTCAGAAACTGACGCTATTTACCTCAAATTAAAATGGGCATCACAGAAGATGAAACACTACATAAAGAGTGCCACCATTGTTCCGAATGAGTAAGTCGACCTTCGTCAACTCTCAAGGTCCTGAACGGTGAACTAGAAAAATATGTACATTAATTTACCATGTTTTAATAAATGTTACTTGGTATTGTATACATTTCGGATCTTCACAACACTTGATCCTTCTGTCCTCGGAGCAACTTTACGATATATATACACAAATTGACCTGAGACCAACCAAGGTCAAGTGAGGTCAAACCACAGGATTAGTTAATACAATTGACCCTGGTTTTTATGACGCATTTTTGAGTACGATTGCAGTGTAATCATGTGACCATGCGATGTAAGAGTAAGTGTCTATGACGTCACTTACCGTCAGTCCTAGCTTCGTGCAACTCACAGTTGGACACAATTTTTGCGATGTCCAAAGAAAACAGATTCGAAGAAAAGATTTCGCGCATAGAGGATTGCAGTGGATAGGTGGCAGACCTTGTTGGAAAAACTATTCAATACAAAATTACGCCTTCAAGATTGCGAATCATCTCTTCATGTTCAACGCGAGCGTTGTTCGGAAGATGGCGGACCTAATCTGTCCCAGATGCGGGATGCTGTGGGTGACATAAACTAACTGCAGAGAGATTTCAGGCCATAAGAGAATAAAATTGCCATCCGATTTGAAACTCAATGTCAGTTGACGAGGGGTGAAAAGTGGTGATTGACCAATGTTCACTTATAACATTTGTAGATCAGGGTATCGTTTCTCAAAGCTCTCTTAGCCGCTAAGGGACCATAGCGCTCTCTTTGCAGATAGCTAACACATTGTTTAAGCGAGTGCTATGGTCCTTTAGTAGCTAAGAGAGCTTCGAGAAACGGCACCCAGCATGTTATGTTGAAACTGCGTTAGATCATAGGCCAGGCTGAGAGTAGCAGCTATTTCAGTCTCACGTAGAGTTTGTTAAAACTTTAATTTTGTTTGTCATTGCTTGGTCACCATGATGTAATTTTCCATAAACTCAAATTCTGCATCTGAATTTGAATGCAAATATTGGACCTTTTTCAATACAACTTCATACTCAACTCAAAAGTTTTGTTAACAAATCCTAATTATAAAATTTGAGCTTGAGCATGAAACCGTATTCAAAATATTTCTAATCTTGGGACCTCGTACTCAAAATTGAGAAAAACAAATTCCATGGTCGCAGGGCCAGCATAGCTAATAAATAATAATAAGGATACCAATTCAATGTCTGTGTACAGCATACACACAAGTCTGATACAAATGTAGCAATATATACAGACACTGCTTTCTCCAGTAGATACTTTCATAAATATACAGATAAACACCACGGGGGCCTATTCTTGAAACGTTCTTACAATCTTCTTAAACATTTCCATAGCCCGACTGAATCTTTAAGACTGTCGTACAATCGTACAATCGTTTCGACAATAGGCCATCAGCCCTGAGATTACGAAACTTTTGGCCCCCGTTTCACGACGGCCTCCTAAAGTTAGGAAACGGTTTATCACCTTCTAAGTTAGATGCCAATATTTAAGAAGGTATATGACTTGTGACGTCATGGTGAAACATCTTAGGAGGTGTTAACTTGAGTTAGGAGATCCTAATTAGTTAGGACACTGTCGTGAAACGGGGACCTGGGGTACAACCTAAAACTTTATATGGAGATTTATGGAGAAAAGCGTAAGTTGAGCATGAGTTTATACTAAATAATGTTCAGTAATCTCGGGGCCAGTACAACACACGCTGCCTTATCAACAGGGGAAGGGAGACCTACATATATATACATACATACAGTCGATATATACAGCAACGAAACAGGGTTGAGAAAAATATACGTGTTGCCACAGACCATCAAGAAGCATGATGTTTATTTTTATTCATGAATTAAATCCGGGTTGAAACAAAATACAATGAGTGGATGGCTCTGCATCATGATGTGTTGACTTCATATCTAGATTTAGCTTTAACCTTCTCCCTGCTGAATATGATCAAAGTGTTCTATTTCTGCATGTGATCGGGCAACTTAAGTCGCCTTCAGCATGGAGAGGGTTAAGGAACTGCGACTGGCACTGTCGATACATATCAATGATAATGTGGTGGAATTCTTACGATAATTCTCAAAGGAAGGTGATGAATAAATAGATAAGTAGTTCGCATGTATAACTGTATCAGTTTCAATGACTTTGACTGTGGAAACAATTTTAGGACGTTAGCCAAAATATATGGGAATCCAATAACAAATTTAATAAACACAGTCTGTAAAGAGTGTGATAAACAAATGAAGTGTGATGAACAAATGTACTGGTACAATGACCATTGAGTTGAAAGATTACTTCGTCATTGTGTCCTATGCTAAACATGCCAAGTTAAAAAGCATGGTCAAAATCTGATTTAACCTCCAGACTGCACAAAGCACATGCACAATGGAACAAATTCAGTAGGGAGGTTGTTAAGTGAAAAACCAAATCTTTAGCCTGTCTTGTATCTAAGACTAATTATGTGGTAAGAATGTTCAGATATGACATTACGGGATAACATTCACTGACAAATATATTGAAAATCTGTATAATTCACATGCATGTATTAGGAAGATTATTGCTGAGAAATATGAATGTCATTCGTGGATAGAATTTTGCATATTTTACCATTTAGTCCATTGACAGCCATTTTGTAAATGACGACTTTCAAAATGGATAGCGACATCATGTGTGTAGCTTTCTACTACGTAATACTGAATGATAATTGCATGAAGACCTGCGCTGAATCAAGGTATTTATGTTCCGACCCTAATGACCCAAGGAGGTCAATCTACAATGGTCTCAATGCATTGATTTAGCCATATGGTGGCATCGCTTCAAATTTGAACCTGTCTAAAAAAAATCTTGCACCAATTTGAGGTTGAAGATTGCAACTTGGCACATAAACAAAATTATTATTTGATATCATCAGCCTGATATGATTTGTAAATGAGAACAGACACCGACAGAAAAGTATAGATTAGATTGGATTGAATTTAAGTGTTTTGCATCACAGCGGGAATATTTCACCCATACGCAACTAGAAACACATGACTGGAACCGAAAAGAAAATCATTGTGATAAATTAAAACTGGTAGTGCACCTTCAGAGTCCATCAACCTTTCACAACATTATTTGAGATAGACATATCGGGATAATTTTGGAAATAATTGTACACATGCTACAATTTCCAGAAGTGCTAGGCAATGACGAAACCTAGAGTCTAGCGGTTCCTCGTAAACTAAAACAAAACGTTATCAATCTCCAACCACAGAACATCCATGAAACTTCATCACTGGCCAAATTATCCACTAGCTTCTTGATCTTGTAAGGAATTCACAAAGGCGTCAAACTCTTTCATTCCGGACTCGAACATGGCCAGTTGGTTTGTCACTACATTCAGTGTCTCGTCAAACCCATTTTCCTCCTCTTCAAACATCTTGAGATTGGGGGCTCCTTGACAATCTCGGTAAAACTTTCCCAGGTCTGTGTTTGCATCAGCACCAGCAAATGGAGTTTTCTGCAACGAAATGCGTTCTCTGGTGAGGAAAGATACACATAAACATTTTTCAATGTTCTGTTTTCGTGTACACTGATTCATTGACCATGGCTTAATAATGAGGTGCATTGAGCATGCCTTAGGGGTTGGATTTGATGCATTAAAAATAATGTATTTCTGACCCTAAAGATACGAACATAACCAATTATTTTCAAATCCTAATTTCTAATTAATTTGTTTGTCTTACTTTGCTTTTATTTATTTATTGAATCCTACATTTATTTACCACTTCATTTACAACCATATTTTGTAATTTAATTTGGTTGTCCCTAATTATAATAATTTATATGAACACTGATCATTTAAAATGTTCCCATTTTCCTAATGCAGTGCTCCCTCGATATAACGCCCTTCGATGCACCGCGGATTCGGATACAACGCGGGGTCCAACGTGGACCCCATTTTAAAAAAAAATTAAAAAATAATTTTTTTTATCCAATTATATTTGTTGATATAACGTGGGTGGCATGTCATGGACCCTAACTTCAGCGTTATATCGAGTGGGCACTGTAATATACCAAGTATTGCAACAAGTTTAAGATACTGACAAATATATTCTGTTATGACAGCTAGAGAGCGGGTTCCTGTTCGATGAAGAGAAACACCAACAAATGCCTGGCTTCATAAAGCAGATTATGAACGATTTGAATAATTATGGAAACTGCTCCCTAAATATCAGTATGTACTTTGTAGCATTACAACACAGCTAGGAATTCTATAATCAATTAATATTGTATTATTTATATTATTATTAATACACGGAATAATAATATTAATATTCCGGGTAATAATAATAATAATAATAATAATAATAAATTCATGATGACTTCATGATGAATTAATAACTTCCTTTACTTGAGACATTTATATATGAATCTGAGCCCGTATTCTCGAAACTTTGTAAGTCCTAAGAAGTTCGTAAGTACTAAGAATTTGCCTATCTGAGTTTCTGCTTATGTTGATCTTTGAAGAGATCTTTTCTCACTAAGAAGTTCTTAGCTAAGAAGTTTCCAGAATACGGGCCCTGGAGATTGTCTAACACTGCTTAAATACATGAAATATCACGTCGAACAATATGCTGAAAGTCTTGAATTCAAATGCCACACAGAAATGTATTTGTTATTGTAAATGTTCCAGGAGAATCGTGTACAATCTACCTGAAAGTGGCGCCAGCGATATCGGACCCACCTCTAGTCCAGGACTACGATGTCCCAATCCTGGTCAAAGACCGCGAGTGTGTGATGGACCTCCCGTGGGATCTTACCACACAGCAGGTGGACAAAGCCCACTACTACTACCACTTCTACTACTACTACATTTTAAAATTATTTTTTAATTGGGTTTAGAGCCGATTTCAAGATTTCTTTTCACATAAATCAGTGATTTTGGTACCTAAATCACTTAATCACTACGAAGCTCACAGCAAGTAATAGATATTGTGTGCTATATCAACATCGACATAAAATCCTTGTGAAAAATACTGAAATCTAACTTTAAACTCAATAAGAGCGGAAATAACATGTAAAAATCAGGAATCTTATTTTGTTAAATAGATCTGTATTTAAACATCGATTCACATTAAAATTATGAATCGATTCACAAAGACAGAATCGCGTATCACGATACAAGAGGTAAAATTGCGATGCACCGATGCATCAGTGATTCGTGACACCCCTACTATTTATATGATGTATATAAAGCTGACCCTCAGATAATTTGGACAAAGTCAGTTAAGCCAAAGACTAGTGACAAATTTAAGAAGCAAAACTTGAGATCTAATTTTAATTAATTCACTCGAGCGGGTTTCAAGAGACTGTTTTAAACTCTCACCATCTTCTATGCATTGTTTCACAGATTGTCAACTACATTGACGGCTATTCACATGTGGCCAAGATAGCTGTGGAAGCTGATGTCGAGATTAACCTGGTGAAAGCCTGTATTCAGAACTTGATGTGAGTGCTGGTGGTCCTCTCAAAGGTTTTCAAGGATTGTCTTTAATATTTGTTTTATTAAAAAGATTTTTATTAGGGTTTAGAGCTGCGTTCAAGATTCTAACATTAATATCACAGCTTGTCATTTTTTTTAGAGCAGGATGAAACCTGCAACATCCGTAGCTCTGAATGTTGCAGGAAACATGCAAGCACTGCCTGGTACTGATAGACCAATATCGTTGCCATGGTACAGACAGCGCATCCTTTCAATATTACATCATCAGAAAGGTATCTTTCGCGAACAAGTACTCGTAATTGAGTATACATGTGGATTCACTCATTGATGTACAAAGTTTAACATTTATAGATTAATTATTGTACTAGTAATTAAATTGTTTCATAACAAATGAAAATACTGTAAAATATATTTTTCTTTCATCATTTTCAGACATTATGATGTGATCAAGCCAATATCTATTTTTCAAGTAAGTTGTTGTATTAGATTGGAATTTCTATCCTACATTAAATGCAAGTTGTAGTGAATTTTAGTGCCATATTATTACACAAGAAATTATGTGCAATTGCTGGAATATATTAATTGATTACCGGTAGTTTGAATTATTAGAAATTTTTTTTTTCAGTATACCAATGTCTACACAGTAACTCCTCAAATTCACCATCTAAATGCTGACATGAAGCTTCGATCTGAGTGTGTCCAGTTTGTGGCCAGGAAAGGTACCCACTGACTTCATATAATATTGTCGTACAGTGCTCCCTCGATATAATGCCCTTCGATTGCACCGCGGATTTTATAAAAAAAATTTTTTTTTTAAATATTTAAATTCTTTTTTTTTTTTAAACCAATTATATTCGTTGACATAATGCGGGTGGCATGTCATGGTCCCCAACCAGCGTTATATCGAGGGAGCACTGTAATAATAATGTACACTTATAATGCGCTATATTTCCACATTCGAAAAGCATTGTCAAAGTGCTACATTATTACCACATGTATACGCAAACTGATTTTTTTGCGCTATTTTGCTTCAAATCGTTCACCCAGCCACTACATCATAGAATAGTAATGAAATGTAGTGCTGCCTGAACACAGCCCAGATGATACATACATGAAGACCACTTACCTCCCTTTCCATGATTATAGTTTGGCATGAAATGCAATGACACCCCTATTTCGTAGATTATTTCGATAAATACTTCATGGAATGAAAAACAAAAAAACTCCATTTTCTTATTTACCAAAATTAAAAAATATAAAATATTGCACTAGTAATAAAAAATCTGTTTATCAAATATATTGACTAAGTATTATTTTATGCAGAGGGACAACGTTCGAAAGAAGGAGCGGGTAAAAGGTCTCAATTTGCACGTGCTGATGCTCTTATTCACATACCCGCACATGCCTGTTCCTTCTTTCGAACGTCGCCCCTCAGCATAAAATAATCTACGAAATAGGGGTGTCAATGCATTTCATGCCAAACTATAATACTCAGGACCGGCTTAACTAAGGTAGCCATAACTCCAGCCTTAGTCATAGACGACACCATTGCTAATGTTTATAGTTATGCTTACCAAAGAGTTACGCCATTCCGTACAGGAGAGCCCAAGTTTGGAATATATTTTCAAACTAATTTTAGAATTCACATGATTTTGCTATCTTCAGAAAATGATAATAGTATTGGATCGGGTCAGAGATATTCCTGTAGTGTACGAAAGAGCAAGCACCAAGTCTAGAATACGAGGATGGTGAGGGGAACAAATAATATTGTTAGAGGGCTATGTTATATTTTCCAGGGCACTCGCCACCCGTGTTCAGAGACATCTTCATGTTGTACTGCAGCTTCACACCTGGAACCACCGTCAAAGACATCTGCACCAGATTTAACCCACACTCGCTCAAAATTGACGAAAGGTGTGTACGACATGGGTTATATCAATTGCCTGCCAACTGGAGTTCAATATGAATTATTATTTATTTATTTTTATATTACTTTTTTATTTTATTATTATTTTAAAATTAATAATTTTATTATTTTCAGGAAGTTAGTGCAATTTGGCTTGATGAATGGACTGATCCGACATTTGCACAAGTATCCAATCAAATTGCCAAACAAAGTGGGCCAGTCCAATCGTCTGCATCAATTCTACCCATGGTTCAATGGTCTCCACAACTCGGATGAGATCTGCTGTTGGCATGGTAGGTCTAAAATATATTAGGAGAAAGGCAGAGTATCTGTCCATTACTGGAAGGTAATGGAGACGAGGCATTTAGACCGGCAGCCCAGACCCAAACGAACGAGGTACCAATATCTAAGTATATAAGCATTCAGGTAGTGACATCGAACGTTCAGAAATGGCTTTCTGCCATTGGCCAGCCTATGCATATGCCCCCTGGGCTGACCCAAAGGTCCATATTTTGATGAATATTTCACATTTTAATGAAAACTACATTTTCATGACATGATATTTCAATAACTAAAATGACTAAAATGTTGAAATTAGCAGGATCCATTGTCAAGTATAATACGGTTATTAGGTTTCTACAATATGGGCTATACATCTTATTTAATAAATATTTTACACGTTAAAAAACCCTCCATGTGCTGTTGTAGTCGGCCCACTGCTGAAAAGTGCATTTTCATGACAGGATATTTCAATAACTACAATGACTAAAATGTTGAAATTCACAGGATCCATTGTCAAGTATAATACTGTTATTACCGTAGGTTTCTATAATATGGGCTATGCATCATTTTTAATAAATACTTTACGTGTTAAAAAGTATACAATAACCCTTCATATTTGTGTAATTTTGGTCCTCATATTTTGATGAAAAGTGCATTTTCATCAAGTGATATCTCAAAGACTACAATACCTAGGATGATTTAAAATTTAGGTTTTATAATAATAATAATATAATAATAATATTTTACTCCATGGTTTCTTAAATGTTTCAGGTATTGGTCAGCATGAGCTGGACGAGAGGATAGAAAGTGACCAGAGCGTAGTCGTGTGTTGGAAATGACGAGCCAAAAGAATCTTTAGTGACTGCAAACCCAAATTCAAGAGAAAGAAAAAAAGATAACATACTTCTACTACACTATGGAGATGTTCCTTTCACCGTAGAACAGTGTTACGAGTATTGAACACACCAATTTGTCGAAGGAACAAAACTGCACAATGTCCGGAACATGTGCAGACTGCTGCCACTAGCTAGGTGGTGCAGACAAAACACTGGTGCAAGCATGGCAATTTACTGTAAATCACGAAATTAATGCGTCACTAATTTAATGCGACCTCTAGATTTTAGACGTAAATGCGACACCAATA
>JAVCKZ010083467.1:0-12444 GCA_034780755.1 Lepetodrilus elevatus
TTTCAATAACTATACTGAATAAGTTCCAAATTCGAGAAATTATCCTGTTTGACTTGTTGACGTGTATAGTAACTTGTATATAACAAATTAAGAATAGAGTAATTAAGAGTAAAATAAGTTATTTGTTGTACTATCAATATTAAAGACGGGTATGCCTACTTAGCATTTGTCAAAGTAGGTCTAATGCCGTTAAGTAGGCATAATTCCGTAAAGTAGGCATAGGATGTTTCGAGGATAGTGCAAAGCCAACCGTTTTGTCTTTCCAACGTCACCTCCATTGCTCCAACCGCTACAGGTGTTGCCTATACTTTTACCATAATACAAGCGGCTTCAAATAAGCTTGAACTGTGCTTCAATCATTGTGTTTGTGTGTACACGTATTTCAACTCCTTCCTGTTTATGCCTTTCAGATTCCTATGCCTATGCCTAATACAAGCGGCTTCAAACAAGCTTGAACTCCGCTTCAATCATTGTGTTTGTGTGTTAGTACATGCATTTCAACTCCTTCCTGTTTATGCCTTTCAGATTCCGTCGACCTAGTCCAGACAGACAATCAGTCGTCCACTCCGGCTGGATCTACCTCTGTTGCCGAATGAAGTTGCCGGTGGCAAGTGTCTGCGTGTCCTCTGCCGGTGGCAAGTGTCTGCGTGTCCTCGGGCATAAGTGAAGTCTATGTGTGCATCTCCAGTCGTAGCTAGACTTGACCTTTGTTGAAGATGTATTCCGTAGGACACTGGCAGATGGGTCACTTCCATGTCCATGGATATCCCACCATGCTTCTATGAGATACTTCTGAATGTTCTGATTCTGTTTAAAAGTAATGCTGGTGTCAATTTAATCTTCATTACTGAACACCGTCATTTTGAAGATCTTCCGATAGGTTTGGACATGGTCAAACAATGTGAAGGGAATAATTATCATGTCGAAATGGAAGTAGCCTGAATACGAGGATGCCATGTTGATCAATTCAACCTGTCTTTGAATATGATCATACAATGACTGGATTTTTCTGGACAATCCTAACGCAATGGAATTGTCTGGATGATCCTAAAAGAATATCCTCTGGTCGATCCTAAAACAATGAACTCTTCTGGACGGTCCTAAAGAATGCCTTCTTTTGGACGGTCCTAACATAATAGACTGGTATGGACAATCCCAACACAATCGACTTTTCTGGGCATATCCCAAAACAATAACTTCTTCTTGGCGATCCTAACACAGTGGACTCTTCTTGGCGATCCTAAAGGAAAGGCACTTCTAGGCGATCCTAATACAATGGGTTCTTCTGGACGACCCCTTAAACAATGTATTTTTCTTGACGATCCTAAAGGAGTGAATTATTCGGGACGATCCTATAATGGATTCAATGGATTTTCATATTGAAACACGTGTTGTCCAAAGCCAGAAACGAAGATACTGAAGACAATGACTCCTAACGTTGTTAATTTGAAAAGTTATGTGTATATTGACACTGCAAATATCATAATTGATCATCTCACAATATGCATGCACTTGTTTTGTGAATCATTGCTATTTGTTTATTCATTTTTAATTTTATCCCATGAAATAATATTATACAATACTATATATTATAAGCTGTATTTTCAATCAATTACTCCATTATATTTAGTCCTGATTATGTTGCTCTAGATCGACCAGACACAGGTTGACATGAGCTCTACCAGATAGCTATATAGTACTGTAGTAGTAGTAGTGAATCTGACCATTAGTTCGTATGTCTGCTAACTCCCAAAATGTTCTATTTGGTCGACCCAAATGTTGGTCAAATTCTTACTGTTTGAGTGAGATGTCTGTAACCGCTGTTATGTTTCCGTGACGCGCCATACCCAAGATTAAAAATTAGCGGTGCTGTTAACATAGCTGTTAAATTATGGCAATGGCAATGGAACAATTTGGTTTAATGTGATTACCTACACATAATTACATTGTTATTCGTGTATTGGTGCACTTTGCAAAGGTTTGTTAGACGTAACGTCCCACGACCCAGTTTGGTGTTGCAAAGCGAGAATGTTGGTGTCTGTTCTAAAGTAATGTAAACAAGTAATTCTACACATAACCCGTTGTATAACACTGGAACCTTTAGAGCTGTTCATTATTAAATATATCTGTAGACTTGTATACTAGTGCACGTATACCTGTATACTAGTATATCTATATACTAGTATTACAGTTAATCTCTTTAATCAGGCAATACAGGTATACATGCATAGATCTGTATACTAGTATACGTGTAGAGCTGTATACCAGTATACCTGTATACTAGTATACCTATATACCTGTATACTAGTATACTTGTAGAGCTGTATACTAGTATGCCTGTATACTTGTTTGTCTATGTTGGAACGCGTATACATGTATAACTGGATACCATAGGACATTGCAGAGCTGAATACAAGTATTAGTATACTTCTTGTAGAGCTGAATACTAGTATACTTGTTACTTCTTGTAGAGCTGAATACTATAGTATACTTGTTATTGCTTGTAGAGCTGAATACTGGTATAAGCCTGCCCGAATTCAAATACCTCGCTGAAATCGACACATTGTTTATGAATGTTTCATTTCAACGCAAATGTTATTGTTGTTATTATTTATGCAATATACCTAGTATTTAATACCAAAGAGATTCATATACTTGTCGTATTTGCATTTGCATGTGCATGTTATAAGCTACATTACATCAAATATAATCTCCATGTATAAATGAAATACATTTCCGGATTCATTTTGTAATATGCTTAGTAAGAGGAGGTAGTCTTAATAACAAAGTGTTGGTTAACAGCTAGTTACCAGTAACTGTTCCGTAACTACTTGGTTAACACTTGGATGCCGGCTATTGCACCTTTTTTGTTGATCAATTCCTATAGTGCAGTTTATCAAAATGACCTTTTTATGTGCAGTTAGTTAAAGAAAGCCTCAAACTATAAGAATATACTCAAATTTTAATATTACATACAAGTATACACGAAAACATAATTACTCAATCTAATGTGAAAAAGCAAACGTAATATACCATACAGGTTATTAATTAATACATTGTATGCATATTTTACACACGTATTTTTGTTGAATATATGTATTGTGCACGTTTACTTTGTCAATATTACTATGTTGGATATAATTGCTATCAGATATTTCTCGTACATATAATATACCTCTGTACATGTATCCGGATGCTGTGGGTTCAATCAATCGGCGTTTCGTCTTCATCCTCAATACGGTCCTAGTAGTAATTTAAGCATACGTACTATAACAACATTAATTGAAGTAAGTTCCGCGATCTTGTTTAGACGTATACATTTATCTTTATATATATATTTTTTTTAAATTTCTGAACGTCTACATGATCCAAGTACTCTTCAAGAACTTGTAGACGCATGCATGAGGAAAAATGGCACCAGAGGCGCGTTCAAAGACGCAAAGGCTGAGTAAGCCGCTTAGCTAAACTGGTTCCTTGTCTTATCTACGGTTCATGCGACTTCCGAGACAGTGCCTAGTTTGGTAAGCCGCTTGCAATCCGCTTGCGTCTTTGAACGCCCTCCTGGTTCCTCAAGCCGAGTTCCAAATTTCGTAGAAAGCTGCCCCACAAAAGATCTGCTAGTCCGCGTAATTTATTTGGTTGAGTATACATGGCAAGCAATTGCCCAGTAGGGGGTGTGCCAGACGAATCTTGATAAATAGGAACACGTCAGCATGCGTTCTATCATAATTGAATGATGTTATTACCAGTGGTAGGGACATATATTTCCTAATCATTCATGAATACTAGTACTCCCTCACTCTAATAGGTTCGGTACACTATAAGTCAACGTTGCGTTGCGCATCTGCGCAGTGTAACATGTCTTGTGATGATTATGACGGACAACTTACATACAGTTGGAATCTCTTGAACTATTTGTAGAATCTAAGCGTTGCCCGGAGGGTTCGGCGATTGCTTGGTCTAGAAACACTCGTTGGAGTGGGAGTGACATTTATGATTAATTACGCATGCGAACTCAATCGTAAACGGAATGGTTTACGTAACGTACAATTTACGACACGATGGCGTATGTTAAGGTCGTTGAACGTTTCTAGACTGTAATATGTTTATAGCCTACTTCTCTACATTGAAACCTGCTTCATTTAAGTAATATAGACATCTGTCTAAATGGTGCTATTGATATTAAAGACGTACATATCTCTGTACTATGCCAGTTATTATATTAAATTCATTTACATTTTAACAATTAAACGACTAATATTATAGTGCAGTAGACCTCGCATATACTGGCCGCGCATATGCGATTGCGGCATATGCGTATAACGGACTTCGCATATAACGGACAGAAATAGCCGGTCCCAATGAGTTCGTTATATGCAGGTCTATTGTATTTAACCAATATAAGAGTTTAACATACAGGATAACGTGGCTGTTTCGTGAGGCATAGCACTAATGCCGGCCGCACACTGGCGATTTCCGCCGCACACTGGCGATTTCCGTCGCCGATTTTTGTCGGCTGACGGAAAATCGCACAAAACTGCGATTGTTAGTCTCGCCGACCGATCGCACAATATCTAGCATGTTTGGATATTCGGAGCACCGCACACTAGGCGATCGAAACCCAACGCAAATCTGCGACGCGTCGGCCACGGAAATCGCTATGTGCGGCCGGTATAACTCGTACAGTATAGACAACAGTTTAGTTAAACAAGGCCAGTTTCTAATTACAATACTGCTATAGAAGTGCATATTTTACGGGGAAATACTGTGGTGTTAGTGAGGTGAGTACAGTAGATCGTGTGTTAGACTATGTACTGCGATGTTGATGACAGATTGAACCAAATTCCACCCATACAATTAATTACGGGTCAGTGCATGAATAACTACATGTAGGCACTCAAATAACTGTAACTCATACTTATAGTAGAAGAAACGAATATCTACATGTATATATGCTTGTTTTGTTGTAAATAAATGTACATAATAAGACCATACATTTGTACTAAGTATTACTACGAATACCATAATGGTGATTAAATGGAATAAACAATATCATAAACAATTATCGTGTTTGGTTTTATATCTACCTTTTTGAGAGCACACAATAAATGTGTGAAATTAATGTTGTAAGTCACTCGCTGAAGCTCGTGACTTTCAACGTTAATTTCACTCGGGGAAAGATGATCTGTAATCTCTGGTACCGAGTGGGTTGTTGTCTATACTGTATATGTATCCCGCCAGAGAGAGGTATTGGTCTCTACAATGTAAGCAGAATAAAATACCAACCATTTCACGACGGCCTCCTAAAGTTATAACCCAGCATATCACCTCCTAAGTTAGATGACAATTTAAGAAGGGATATGACTTGAGACATGGTTGTGAAACACGTTAGGAGGTGATAACTCGGGTTAGGAGTTCCTAACTAGTTAGGACACCGTCGTGAAACGGGGGTCTGGTAGATGAGCTAGTCTGATAAGGACTGATTCAAGTTGTGGAGCATTTGAGGTACTTCAGTAGCAATAGTCAAAGTGCATTTTAGAGGGGGTTCATAATTTCACCATAATACAAAATATGTTTATTGATATATTGTGCAAGCCGGGTGAGCCCCCCCCCCCCCCTTGAATCCGCCCCTGATTATACCCCTCTTCCGGTCTCGTTGCCATGGTTTCTTTAGTACTGATTTAAGGTGGTTTCAATTTAAAATTATTCATAACATTCTATTAGCAAACAATAGTTCTCTTTACGACATTGGATACGTCGATTAACCGATATGCCCCTTCTGTAAAGAATGTCCAGAAACTGTATACCATATACATGTAGTTTGTGAATGTAAATTAAATACACAAATCCATTTTGGAATCAACTGATTTCGTGGTGTGAAACGAAGTACATTAACTTGGAAATTAATAACTCGCATATACCTGTATACTTGTAGGTTTCAACGGAAAAAAACAATAATTAGTTAAACGTTTTATATATGGCAATTTTAGAACTGGTACTAAACCATCCTTTCAACATTTGAAACGAAAAATAATTAATTATTACGAAATGTCTAGACTGCAACCAAATGAAAATTGTTCAGTTTTGGGTCCTCTTTTCACACCCTATTTACAACTTAATCCCTTTGTGCTTTTGTCTATCTATGATCTCCTATGTATACATTAAGTATTGATACATTATTTATAATGTGATACTATATACATGTGAGAAGTGTGTGACTGTGTATTTGTTAAAAACTTTGAAAAATAAAGAAATTATAACAAAACTCTCGATAGGCTTAATTACATATCATACAATACATTGACACATTAAAGTGAACGATCAGCGCTGTACTTTTGATAATATGTGCTATTCTAAATTGCATGCCATAAAAAGTACTATAAATATCCTAGGCCCAGTTATTATCGTCTATTGTTACAGGATCTACAACACAAATTACAAGGTACTGGAATGAACTTCCAGATTACACCTAATACATTTATTGTTAGAGCGAGATTCGTTCTTCCCTGTGGGACGTTTGCCTCGCTCACTATAATTGGACTATGCATAGTTTTGGTTCACGTTTATATATATAGTGTTGACAGAAATTGATAAAAGTCGCATAACAAAAGGAAAGCCCTTCCGTGATCGATTCGATATGGACCAGTTATTTATGTATCAAAGTGAACTCTTGGTATCATAGCTTGGTATCTCACAGCTGTTTCTGTCAGGACACGAGCTCACATTTCAAGTGAGTAACATAACATATGATAATAGTTTATTACCTTGGAGAGGATTTACTATACACCATGAACATGCTTTATATACACCATATAAATAACATGTTTTATATACACCATATAAATAACATACAACATGAGGCTATGCAACACAAGCATCAACAGTATATTAATGAGTATCTAAGATTGTTATACGGATTACGAATATTATGACTTACGAAGAATACATACACAAGAAGGGTATACCAAGCGATGTGTTTTCTCTGATCCTTGCCAAAGATTGTATCATCAACCACATCATGTCAGGCTTCCGCTATATAACGCTTATAGCGGTATAATAGTTATATAAGATCTGGCTGAAATCGTAAGTTCTTGGAACCAACGTACGATTACAGCGGCCAAGATGCGTAATTTTCGCCCTAACAAACATAACGAATTTCTCTTAATAATGAGCATACAGTACACGGCTATATTTTAATAGTTACAACGTTATCCTTCGTTACACCATGAGAAAAATCACAAAAACAACTGTTGCAACAAACCATAGCAGCAGAAAACAAACCAGACACAAATTGTCGGCGCTCACTCCATACCCAGAAGTATCAGTATCAGCCTTGGTTATTACGTCACGCGAACCGTCCGCCGCCTTCTGGTCGTAAATCTCCGACTTCATCTGGGTAGGGAATGGATCCACCGGATTGTTTTTCCATCTCCGGAAGAACTTCCCCAAACACGGGAGTCTGAAGACAGGTGAGTGTTCACGGACGCCGCCTTGTCCTGAGTTTCTCCGCACCTCTGTCTTGACGATGACAATGGTGGAAAACACGCAGAGGACGCTGATTCCCAGCAGGGAGGACATGTAGTAGGTCAGCAGAGGCATGTCATCCGACGTCTTGGGCAGCAGGTCGCTGACAATGCTCATGAAGACTGTCAGAGAGAGGAGGCAGGTTATAGCATACGAAACCTTCTCGCCGCTCTCGGACGGCAGCACAAACACCATGATGTTGAGGAACGACAGTGCCACGACGGGGACTATGACATTGATGATGAAGAACTGGGGACGTCTTTCCAGATCGATGTCGACGTAAAAGAACGAAAAGGTGTCTTTGGAAAAGGTTCTGTTTGCGGCGTAAGCTCGAGACGAAGACACGGTCCATTCTCCGTTGGCTGTGAAGCTTCGGAGATTAGCAGACTTGATTGAAGAAACAACTTGAACCTCTTTGGAGAAATAGTCGGCGGGCAGGAAGCGGAATTGACATGTCTGGACGTCCAGGGGGAATTGATCCAAGTGTAACTTGCAGTCTGTGATAAAATTAGCAGCAGGATACCATGTAACAGAACCGTCACTGTAGACGGACAACGAAGATGTCAAGTCTTTGAACATGTCTCTGTCCGCTAGCGACACCGGAATGACCATCTTTGGTCGCCATATATCTGTCAAGGGAGGATGGATGATGTCTATCCCACCGTAGTCTTCCGGTCGCCAGGTCAAGAACTCATCCTTCCAGGTGATGTTCATCCACGCGTTGCTGTACAGGATCTGCCGTACCAGATCCACTTCCGGTATGGCCACGAGGTTGAACATGAGATAGACGGTGACGCTGTTACTCTGGTTGTACACGGGGCGGTATTTACTGCTGTAGTTGGCGAAGACGTCTCCAAACAAGGACTTCACATCATTGATGCTGCTACTGGCTTCAGCAGACATCACAACCAGTAGGACCGCCAGTATACAAGATAACATCTTCTCGGCCATCCAGTCTAATAATGAATAAAGTCTAACGCACATTTCTGGAGGAATTTCAATCTGCTAATTGCTATGCTGGAAATAGTTTAGTCTATAGTAAGGGGTAAATATTGCACATTGTTAGTAATCAATCGATGTTAATGTTTCTGTGTTTGGACAAGATTAAGCTGGTGGGTTCCTCACATTACGGCAATCGTTAACTTGCTCTATCGTATAATCAATACAATGAATTAGATATCAGCTTTATCCCGTACTGGTATGCATCAGGTGTTGATGAGTATTCAGACTATTTGACACCCACACTATATATGAGATCGGCAATACTATGCACTAATAAAAATATGTGTGTGTGTGTGTGTGTGTGTGTGTGTGTGTGTGTGTGTGTGTGTGTGTGTGTGTGTGTGTGCGTGTGTGCATTATAAGTTGTCGACCGGTCTCGAGGGGTATATGGGTTGATGTACCGTCTATGTGGGTTTATGTACCCCGAGCCCGCAGGCATAGAATATAGTATCTCAGTGAAATCTGAGCAGAAAATATGTAGAATTGTATTTCTTAAATTTTAAATTAGCAGCAATTTCATTGGAAGGGCCATCTCGTGACCACACACATACACAACTAAAGTATGTATTCATAGTATTCATATCGATTTTCCAAAGATAATTAATTAGATATGCATTTCCAGTTAATTTGGCACTACAATGCAGACAACGGGTATTCCTAGTAAAAATTAACGGTCCATGTGGTAGAATTATATTTATTAAAATTATAAAAATACCTGGAGCGAATAAATCCGATCCGGAACCTGAAATGTTGCGGTTACTACGATTGTGCTTGAATATCCGGGTGTTTCGGAGGTGTAGACGGACTGCTCCTTGTTCCGGCTCCTAATGTGGATATCTTGTGGACTATTCTGATATGGCTCAGAAAGTACGGACTAGTTTCAGAATTGTAGACCACATGACCCATATTTCATAAATGAGCTCATGTAGGACATTGTCCTAATAGCCCGACCACTATAACCTTACCAGACAAGAGATCTCTACTGTAAAGGATGGCTTTATAAAAGAGAAATGTAATGTATAGCGAATCAATCGTGTGTAGCTGAGGGTGACTGAACATAGCGGGTGTCAATGTATAGTCTAGTAGGAAGGTAGGGTTCCCATGCACCTATGTGATATATTTTTTAAACTTACTTTTTTTTATAATCCTCAAGGTGTCTAGTATACGAATTTTGATGTTCCCAACGCGAAATATTGTCCCATGGTGTCGGTTGGTACCATAATTGAAGGGTACCCTCGAATTTCGATGTCATGCTCTGGTGCCGAGCACTATTGCATGGAGAACATATATTTAATATGGAATATAAGTATGTACTGTTTTGAAACCTTTCATGAAGTATCAAAACTATTACATAGTGTACTGATCCGATTCGGTCGGGGCACTTTTAATATACCATCTCTGAGAGTTTTGCTTATGTTTTCGATCCCAAAGGGTCTGGTTGTTGTTTCGATAGTACACATATCTCAGGCAATCAAATCTGAATCTAGTCCATCGCTAGCCGTTTTCTCAAAAGGTAACATTTAATAGAAATACCCTCATAGCCTCCTGACCATAACGTAATGACCAACTACCGATATTAATAATGCAATAATTTCATGAAATGTGGAAGTATGCAGCTGATACCGGTATTAGAAAACATGCCTACCTATAAGGTAATAGCAGTTATAACTGTATTGAGTTCCGATATAATGTATTATGACAACTTTCAGAAGTCATTATTGATATATAATTCTCAACATGAAAATAACGGTATGTATTATTATCAGTTTGTTTTATCTGACATATTACTATCAGAAAATGTTCAGATTGAAAGTTGAACAAACATAGGATGAGCAAAATAAAATGTCAAAATAATCACCTTCAGATTGTATTTTAGGTAGTCTTACGTCATTGTAGCCTCCATTTTAACAAAAAAACTCAAGGAGGATTTCCATTTCCCCCCGAAATCTAATATGTCCTTAATATATAATAGTATACCATAAAGAAATTCAAGTTTAGTTGAGGTATAATTTTGGGTCAAATGTCACACCAAATTTGCACCAGGCCATTATAGAAAAAGGTTTAAAAAACAAGAAGATACAGAGAATAGCATAAAAAAACCCAGAAAGATGTCAACAATTTTAATTTAATAGGCCTTTCACCCGTTTATTGAGGGCTCTTCAATTGATTATAAATAATATATGACGTCATCTACGGTGGGAGGTTGTAGTGTGATATAAATACCATAATTATTTTATTGATTTATTTGCTCATTGCACAGGTACTCGACATCAACAGGCATTCGTATATAAAACATGCATTTTACAGGAGTTGTGTATATGGGTCATTCTCAGAAAAAGTAACATTTTCAATCACATGGAAAAACGCAAAATCCTAATTCAATTTTAAGACATTTTAATTTAGCAAATCAAATACTAGTAGGCAATTACTACTGAATATGAATGCCAACTTTGAGAGCTTAATGACCTTTATTAATATGTCTATAAACAATTAAACAACTACCAATATGCACCATGTGTCTGTGCTGTTAACGTGACAATGTCGCTTTTATTGTAAAATTATTATTTAATTACTATATTATTGTAGTATTACATATATTAATATATATATTTGATAGAATTGTATTGTCATTAATACTATATTACTCTATGAATATGCACATACAATATAATAGTGTGTATTGTGTAATGAGCAACACTTCTGTAGCTAATGCATATGATTTATTTCTTATTCAACTAATATTAGTAAATTATACTAGAATTGTTATCCTTGCTTGTATTAATGATTACATTTTACAAGATTATATCTCTGGTAACAGGACAGACCAATGAGTAACAGCATAGACAAATGTATTGCTGTGGATACAAGAACTTCTGAGTAAGCTAACTCAACTTTTATTTTAAATATTTCATCAAGTTTACTGCAAGGTTTATATTCAAAATGCATACTGTTTGTGTATGAAAATAAAAGTCAAATATTACAACACTATCTTCAATTATGTGAATGTATAATGACAAGAATGATGTTTTTCAATATGTCTATACACCTACATACAATGCCAAACTGCTTGATGGAATAGATACTATTTTAGCAGCATCTTTTGTGTATCTAATGGATATCTTAATTATAAAAAAAACTCTGAATGAAAGTAAGCAATAGTTTTCTGGAAATCACTTCCGGACAACAAATGTTACCTTTTCAGAGAATGACCGATATAGTGATATACAATCAATAGTCATATGGATGAATACATGTGTATTACAAAGTTGAGTATAGAATAATTAAAACGTGGCCAGTTTGACTATAATAGGAAATATCTAGGAAATATCTAGGAAATATCTATGTAGTTGCTTGTATTATTGTATTTTCCTGTACTACCATGGGTGGTAAAATGGAATTATACTGAACTTGAATTTGAGTATAAATGTCAACAAGCTACATTTTCCGCATGTCCCACTGGTATTCAATATTATCATATTTATTATTTTATTTCCAAGTAATAAAAATTGCAAGATACAAATAATCTGTCTCTAAACCAAGACTCTGTGTATGATGACCATCCCATCTATATCTTGGTAGTAGTTTGGAAATTTTGTACGAGACACTTCCTTCCATTTGCCGTCTGCTTCTAACTTCCGGAAGTATGGTTCGATTTTGTGTTTGTAATCTTCCGTATTGTTGAAAGCACAAAAACGCGTGATGTTCACTATCACACCACCTGGCAAACAAAGAGAGTGATTATGTTCCCTTGCCGGTAGAACGAAAGTGAAAGTATTTATTATGATAATATATATTCCTATTAATAGCTAATTCGTTAAAATCAATCTAATAAAAATGATAATTCGTTTCGCTCCTTAAACATTTTGAAATTATTTTGCTGCACTACATACTATCTCATTCGTAGCACTGACTGGGTCG
>JAVCKZ010083478.1:0-12444 GCA_034780755.1 Lepetodrilus elevatus
ACGACCTATTCTACACAGGGTCGTCGGCCTAAAAAACCTAACTACGACCGTCGGGAGTCGGCATAACCCTCGTTGTACGACGATTTGGTCGCAAGTGTAGCGCCGGCATTAGATTCAGCTCTTCTCAATTATCCTCAACTATCATCTCTACCATAACTATGATGACCATGCTTTAAAACTTTGAACCTGCATGAATATTTACTAATTAACCCAACATTCCCATTACCGATAATAACAAACGTACTGTCACGCTGACCCCAAAACCTCTATGTATTACCCCAACTCTGCAAACATGCAAAGTGTACAAGTCATGAACATATTAAGTACTCCATAAAATATTCATGGTCTCGAGACCAATTGCGGTAAGAGAAATCGATACAACTTGCCCAGCTGAACGAAGTCACACGTGGGCGACCTAAAAGTAAACCACATAAATTTGAAATCTTACTTTATGCCTAAACATTGGATAATTATATAGCTCCGTGTCGCGATCAATAGCCCTCGTAGGGGGACAATAGCCGGGGGACACAATACTACTACTATGTCTACCTGTGGAACAGCCGCCAGTCCGATAGTTGATGTTTATCTAACGGCCTCAGTGGTATTGTGATACAGAGAGATTTCAGAAGAGGGGGGTCGGAAAGGCGGTTTCCTGTTTATTGCGGAGGTGATCGAAACATGACAGATATGTTTGCACAAAATCTGGTCTTGAAAAGACAGAGAATGGAACCATGAAATCATCCTCATGATCATTAAATAGATTAACCCTCTTTCTGCTAGATGAGGCACTGCATCTGCTGTTTAGCATGTTTAGGGCATCTCTGGTTTAGGGCTGAAATGGGTACCTGGGTACTCGAATACGGGTCCGGTACATGTACTAATCGAGTAGTAAATTGATACTCGAGTACTCAAAAGTGATTTCAATGGCATAATTTTTTTTATTTTTAATTAGTTCGGTTTTCGAAAGCGTTACAGTATCTATAGGTGATAAATACGACCGAACAAGTCAGGAAATCGCTTATTTGGCCGTCTCAGTCTTAAAAACAATCCGGTAGAGCATGATCAACCCCAAGGACCCCCCCCTCTCCCCACACACACGCACTAGTTTGCTCATTTGCTTCACAACGGAAGGCGACTTGCAGGCGAGTACTCAAGTACTCTTCAAGTAATTCAACATGAGTACTCGAGTACCAAATGTCCTACCCGTTTCAGCCCTACTCTGGTTGCCTCCAGCATTGAGAGAGTTAATGCATTATGTCACCATTTAATAAGTACAATGTACGGTTGCAATTTGGATCCACATAACATACAGTTAAAAATATGTTTCACCAAGTTGTGATCAACAAGTTACTTTTTTCGACATCATGAGTTTTGTTCATCAAACTGTACTACATATTACTATCATAGTATCAAGCAATGTGATGTTACGTCATTGTTGTAGTCTGCCAATGTGTCATCTATGTCCGAAATGCTACATCAGTACATGGTCAGGTCTACTACTACTACTACCACCACCACTACCAGGCATGTTCTGTTCTGGGCCATCCATGTTCTGTAATAATAATAATAATAATAATAGGCCACTTATAATGTGCCAAATCAACCCCCTAAGGCAGGCTCTAAGCTCCACATTATTATCCCCGGTCAATGGATCAATGTACACTCAGTGTTCCTTCTCAACTCCCTGGGAAGTAGACAACCCAAGCTGCCGTTTCCAGCGCTACAAGGTTATCATTCATATGTCCATCTCATCCTTTCGGGTACCCATTCTCTGCTGGGTGTACAGTACTCGGGTTCGAATCCCAGAACGTAGGGCGCCATTGTAACAGAGGATCATGCCGATCCTGGGATTCGAACCCGAGTTGCTGGAGCTTTACCGAATGAGCCAAAGGGGTAACCTCTCTGGCCAATATTCTCATCTAATTGTTCATGTTATTAATAGTAGTCTGGTAAAAAGATTAACACTAAACTACACCACAAGATCTCTATCCCTACTACTACAGCTGACTACAGCAGTCAACCTGTGTTTGGCTGTGCTCACCACTGCTCACATTCGTGTGGCCTGTAACAGGATTAAACGCCCGGCTCGTCTTTACCAGTTTACAACCCGGCTGCATGTGACGAAAATACCCTTATAAAGTTGCCTGGTTGTCCTCGGTGGAATGCTTCATCGTACATGTAACTGGTAAAACACGAATCTCGACGTATTCTACCAAAATTCCAGGATTTGTCCAAACTCATTTCACATGCATCCCGATTTGGGACTGTTCCATAACAAAGTTCTGGTACCGTGCATTTCTTTCTGTTTCCCAAAACTACGACATTATTCCAACTTTCTAAATATATCCGAGTATGAAACATACACAATACAGCGTTGATACTTACCAACGAACTAGTAAAAGCAGCAGACACTGTCAGCAACACTTAGTATCCATGAAAGACATGCACAGCAACTTTATCCAGGAACTGCAGACAACCTGCGAAATGGACACAGGTCACGTGACCAGCTATAGTCGATTTCCCGTAAGTCGCCGCCGCTCGATGCGATGCCCAGTAAGGTCGCGTTGTTCCACCTGCGGGCGTCAGTCAGGTAGACTACAGTAGCTGTCTGGTCCAATCATTGCAGTCAGACGAATATAGAACCTCAGCCGTCTGCCTGTAATACGTTGATTGACATCAATGATTTGATACTGGCCCAGCCACAACATAATAAGTAAACTATTACTTATAAGTAACCACTGTTATGTTAGGCTACTCATAGTCTATTAGTCGCCGCACACCTTTGGAATGCAATATAAATAGGCTACTACTTTCATATATAGTATGGGTAAAACTCAAAATGCTAGGCCTACTTTACAATGTAGGCCTATTTAATAATTATTACATACTATAATACATCAACATTCAGGAATACTTCAGGGTCTGTTGTTTTTACTAGTTATATGCCCTACTAGTTAGCACTATGCCTACTACTAGTACTAGACTATGTGACCAATGTTACCTTTATTTAATATGTCCTTTCAACTGGACGCCTATTAATAATCAATCACTCATACCATTATATATAGGCCTATATGTCTCACATTGCATCAATGTTAATCAGTTACGGTTGTTTTAATATGTCATTTCTATACACTGGACGCATGTTAATCACTTATTATATATAAAGACAATCGATCGACCAATCAATCAATCAATCAATCAATCGATAGGCCTAAGCATTATTTGAATACAATAGTGGAAGTTCATCCTCGAAACACAAATATGCCTAAATGACGAATATGTTTTTTTAAAATTAGTAGAGATAGGTCTATAGTGGTCTGCGTTTCAAGATGATACTGAAGTTTAGATTTATACATATTTAGTTCTGGTATTCTTCTGGTATTATACCACATAGTAACAACCTGCACAAAATAATGCGATATTCATTTGAAACATTACGCGGTGCATTTCGCATTTATTCACCCGGCTTGAACATATTGTTCAATAAACATATTATTATGTAATGGTGAATTTATGAAAAATACACTCTGTATCCGCCCCTGCTATATAGTGTACATGTACTAGTATATCTAAGTTTGCACTTTTATCGTTGTCCATCCATAAATAGTATTTATACTGCGTACTATTGTGATACATCTAGTAGGCTATTTGATGAAACAAGTAGTTATTCAGACTACTTTTCATGATTTGTTTACTATCGAGCTATATATTTTAAATAACAGTAAATCTATATACGCAGTAGCCACAATCGAAACACCCACGAAATAAAATGAGACAAGATTCATATGGGCCAATAATTGAGATTTTATGTTCGCTTCCATCACCATGTATGTGATAAACCATTCACTGCAGGCATGCTGTTCTCAAACGTTACTTAATCACGGAGACTTCAGAGACAATTTGTCACATAAATATATATGAAAAATAAATATGTAGATAAGAAAGTTTACCGTAGACAAACTTTCCAAATAAATATTCGATTACCTCGAATCTAGACTTCCGGCTTTTTTTTCTACTTCCGGTGTTTCTGAATGTCAAAATATGGAGAGATTTCTTGTGTTTTATAGCTCTCTGGCCGGATATCTATCATAAATCAAACATGCACCTTGTAAGTAATACAAGGTTTTAACACACTATGTGCTCGTAAGCCAGATAGTGTATTTGTTACATAGAAATATCTGACAAAATGTCGTAACCATTCTACGTGATCTTGCCATCGTAGTCATGTATTGTTAAAATTGATACGCTTGTTGAACGCACGTATTGCTATGGACTTGTTATTTATCAGATGTGAAGCTATCCCAGCTTACTGCAATTACAGTATTTGCACGCAAGATACTAAATGCGCCTCAAATATGAACCCCAGGCCCAGCAAGGCAAGACTGGTGAAGAGCACCTACATTATTTGGCCCTTATAATTATTAATTGCCGGGTATGCTGAGTATTACTCACTTCACTAAGTGAGTATCGCTCAGCATTGTCACTACCCGGCCATTAATAGGGACAAGGTGACGGTCTGAAATGTGTCACATACTGGTATATGTTTACATAATATTTTCATGATTTTTGTTGCAGACTTGGCAAAGTAATAATGGATCTATATCTTGGTGATCTCTCCAGCGTTGAAGTACACCATCACACAGAAAAAGCCTGATAGGCACCACATACACCAAGCTTCAGTAAAATACATCCTCTTGCCAAAATGAATTTTGAAGTCGACGAAATTCAGGTCATAGAACTGAAAATGATGGACAAACGGAAATATTTCCCTCTCACATTGGCGAGTGGAATGACGATACGGACATTACTGTATCCCGTGACGTTAGTCAAAACCAGACTACAAATTCAAAAGGGACATACAGTTTACAATGGAACTTTCGACGCGTTTGTGAAAATTACCAGAAACGAGGGCATGGCTGGTTTATACAAGGGATTCTGGGTGAGCTGTTTGCAGCTGTTTCCTTCGATGGCGTACATTTCCACGTACGAAGGGACTCGGCACTATCTGCAAGAACACGCATCCATCTCCAACAGCAAAACGAGGTCTTTCATCGCTGGAGGGTGCGCGTCCATCGTCGGACAAACTCTCGCCGTGCCCATCGACATCGTCACTCAGCATCTCATGTTAATGGGGACTCGGAAGACGGCGATGCGAGAGACCATTCAGAAAAGACTGTCGACTTTGCAGAAGATTGACATTTCGGACGAGGCGCGGACTCGACGGTTCGGCGCGGTGAATTCTGTTGTACGAGAGGTCTACAGGAGGAACGGACTACTGGGGTTCTACAAGGGCTACTTTGTGTCGTTGACCGTCTTTGCGCCTAACAGTGCACTATGGTGGTTCTTTTATGACTCGTATTCAGGTTAGTATTGAGAAGTATGCGGTAATATTGTGTACTTTAATCGCACAAGGAAATATATGATCAATGATATGTCAGTGTTTTCTTCTTATTGTTGAACATTGTTGTTTCTCCTCTTCCTCTTATTTTTCATCATTTATCATTATTATTTCTTCTTTTATTTATTAATTTATTATTATAATTATTATTAAAATACAGAACACTCACTATCACGTTAATCAACTTACATTACATGAATGCAAGTTTGCAATAACAATGTTTGAAAATTTTGTTTAAAAATACTTGAATGTAATTTTTTTAGAGAATTGTTGATGTTGCGAGAAATGGTTTAACATTAGCTGACTAGTATTAATTTCCACTGAGTTGTCATTGACATCGTCCTATGTCTGATACCACATGATTTCTCCATGCAGCCATGCTGGCCAGTGTGGTGCCGTGTTACGTACCGCGGCTCTTGGTGCAGGTAGTGGCCGGACCACTGAGTGGCATCTCCGCAGCCGTCATCACCAACCCCCTGGACCTCGTCAGAGCCAGAATGCAGGTACGTCGTGTAGGGTGGCACCAGTACCCATCATTGGTTATGTAGGCCGTGTTTGAATAGCCAACACTCAATCTGAGTTGAGTCTTGAGTCGCACATACGCAAGGTAATTTTAAATAAAACATCTGAGAACGTAACACGAGTGTTGAAGGCACTACTGAGTCTGACCAATCAGAAAAACTGTAGACAGTCACGAGTGAATAGTGGACTGTTGTCTGATGTCACAACCCTCCACCACCCGCGGTAAATCGGGGAGTATGTTTGCAATGGGTCGAGTCTTAATCAAACACCTTCGTAGGGTAACACCAGTACCCACCATTGGTCATGTAGATACACACAGAATGTAGTTGCGACATTCTTGGTCTTGTCAGTACCAGCCAGTGCACGCAGATTTACTGCAACATTCATCGCTACAAATGTTGCATGTTTCCTCCTGCCCTAAACTGACAAGCTGTGATATGATTAAATTAAATAAATTGTCATGTATGTATGGGTGAAATATTTCCACTGTGGCATAAAGCACAAATTTATTCATTCATTAAAAAAATAATGAATACCTACTTATTGATGCATGATCTGTCTAAACTCTTAACCCTCTCCCTGCTGCCACTGCTCTTTGCATATCTGGTTGATTTCAGCATGGACAGGGTTAAGATACAACAATAATGATCAGCCTGATTTTGTTTTCAGGTCGACGGAACAACCTTCGCGAACACGGTGAAGATCCTTTGGGAAGAAGAGAGGTTCTGGATCGTTACGAAAGGACTGACCGCGCGACTAGTTCAATCCGTCATGTTCTCATTTTTTATCATCCTCGGTTACGAGACCATTAAAAGATGGAGTTTGCTGGACGAGTATAAAGGCAAAGTGCGATGGTGATAGTACGCACAACTAGGACTAATACTTTTATAGTGTATGATTCAAATGATTGGGAACATGAGCTGATGTGTACATTTTCATCAATACAGTATTTTTTAACTCCTTCTCCAACAGTTATTTGGTATTTAATATATGCAAGTTTGATAGTTTATTAATGGGAAATTTAACAGGATTTACAAGCCAGGGTATTTTTTCTCGAAACTCTCGTATCCACTATGAGACCATAGCACTCTTGACTGATCCCCTTGTATTGGAGATGGCTACGAGAGTCCTTATGGTAGATATGAGAGCTTGGAGAAATGATACCTATATTTACAAATGCTTAAAGCCTTGATGTTAGCAATTACATTGTTTTTCTCTTGCTGTTGACATTTCATTTTTATATTCATATTAACGTTATTAATATTATTAATCTTTCTTACACTGTTTGCGTGCAAGATAAGTTTAACAATGTTTATATATCTTATAATCCTAGTCATAGCCTCGTGTCTTCATTGTCGCGTATGGGTGAGAGATTCCCGCTGCAAACAATAACTCACTCACTCTCATCTTTGTAATACAATGTATGTCTTTAACTTAAATACAGTGATCATGATCAGCCTAATTTGTGTAAAATTATTGTGTTAATTGCTGCCATTTTATTTGACTTTGTGTCTAGGAAGATGAATAGTTTTAACACTGTCAGAATTGTGTGGACATTTTGTATTTGTTCCTCCAGAAGCCATCGCTATTATATGTGGTATACAACACTGTTGTTTAATAGATTACTGATGTACAATGTTGGTTAACCCTCTCCCTGCTGGATTAGGCACAGGCATTGTTCATCAGAGCATTTTTGATTGCCTTCAACATGGAGAGAGTTAAAAATAAATGTTTAAATTTTATGATATAAATTCTATATTGTAATTATGAAGTAAATATGTAAAATATTATTTATGTAGTGGTTTACACAACAAAGCAACTTTTTCACAATAAATATGATGAGATGTTAAAATAGATGGTGAGAGATTGACCAAAGGCTAATAAAATGTGTGTATTTGCATGATTAAAACCAACCCACAATGACCAGTATCTATCAATGTAGTATCCACTTGTTATCTAGTGTTTTATGTTTTGCATTTCAGGGATAGTATATATTGAATGTTTAGAACATACATGTATAATGTTTAATTTTTATAGTAGTTTGTTAGCTAGCTAGTAGTGGAAAACAAATAAGATGATCTTTAATCCATTCAATCCCAGCTTACCGGATATTCAAAATTAATTTGATTGATTTGAATGTATAACCCAAAATTGGAATTTTTGTACTATAATAGTACTGATTACTGCAAACATGCTTGAAATACTATGACTGCTTGTTTAACTCTTTCGATACAAATTGCATACTTTGTGGTCGTGCCAATAACGTTTTGTTACACAGTACAGACATATACATGTACGTTTTGACATAAACCATCAGAAAACTTTGTGAAAATAACGACACATCTTATTTATGGCATTCAAGGTGTGTACAGTGATCATTTATCTAACAACAGGTGCATCCATTTGTCAGCTGACTGCAATATTTTTCGAGATATAAAATAAATTAGAGTAGAGTAACCAGCCTTGGATCTAAACATTTTCCTTCCAGTATGGCGGATGTGCACAGACCGGTCCTGTGTTCTATACCTGTTTCCATGGTAAAGAATAAACTTTGATTTATTTATATACTAGTACTGGTATCTAACTTGTAGGCTAAAGCCAGGCTAGTCTTTAATTTGACACGGTACCACGATGAAAAGTGCCAAAGAGGCAGGTACACAGGCGACATCGGTGCCAAAAATGTGCAGTATCGAAAGGGTTAAGTTAACAGTTGTAATTAAATCTCATTGTATGGTGACATAGATATTTTTTCACATTTCCCCTCCCATTAACCCTCTTCCTGCTGGATTAGTCACTACTCGTTAGGGCATCTCTGGTTGCCTCCAGCATGGAGAGAGTTACGATGTCTTATAAGACATTTATGTGGAAAATCTCAGGTTTAATATAAATAATACAATTATTATTATAATAATAATATTGTATTTGTATAGTTCATAGCTTCCATTGGGTATACATCAAGATATTGATTTTAGAGTAAATTTCTTTTTATCATATTGGATGTTTGATACTATTTCTATACATGATTAAATATCTTAAAATGTCTCGAGATCAAAGGTTTGCTTGGTCCAGTGGTTAGTGAAAGGGAATTCCAGGTGGTAGGGGTTCAAATCTTGCCGGCTTTAGCTGCCTATTCTGTGGATGGTGGGTAACAGTTCAATATCTCGCCATACTACAGTTATTCCCCTTGGTTTATCTGAAGTAAGTGATGACTTGTGGGTGACACTTTAACACCTGCTTATTCAGGTTTATCCTCCCACCATATACAGACAATAAGCCTAATCTAACTCAGGGGCCTACATTTTGCATAATAATAATTATATAAATTATTTATCATCATATTGCATTTCATGAATTTGATATAATTAGAATAGTCAAGGAAGAGCTTTTCAATTTTCGTATGTCGTAGAATTTTATATGTATGTTTTTGTTCCAAGTAATGGATTTACATGATTGCAATTGTGGTTGTTTGTAGACATGAGAATTTTCATTTGTGAACAGTATCCCATCTCTTGCAATGAAGTAGAAATTGTGTTCTGTTTGCAGTTTAATTTTTTTATCAGATAGAAATTCCGTTGATCGCATCACATCGATATATCTTGTGTTGTGTCTTTGTTTATATTGTTAAGTTTCAGAATTTGGTGCATTTTGGATGTGCATGAATGATAGCAGAATAATTGTGTAATCAAATTGTAAAATGTCTGTCTTCTTGCTGCTATACCACACATTATGTCCACAATGGGCACAATCTGGTTAAAATTAAATCTTTGTTCATTCCAATCATTTGTTCGTTCCTGCTAAATTTCAAAACTATTATCTCACAGATACTATGTTTGTTCCGATGCTTTTTCAAATTCATGAACGCTGAAATTTACCAATCACAATATTTAATTTGAAATCTGTTCATGCATTAACCAGTACATCAGATTTGATTGGCTATAATGTATTCCTATTTCACGTTACTCAAGAGTTCACAAAAGGTCAACAGAGCAAAGAATAAAACAGAGTGTCATTAGATCTTGGTTTTGAAAAGTAGTTACGACAGAATCCGATTTGGATTAAGATTTACATTTAATCAGATTGTTCACAGATCTGGGTATCGTTTCTTGAAGCTCTCATATCCACTACTAGACCACAGCGCACTCGGCAGTACACGATCCCCATGTATTCGAGATGGTTACAAGAGTCCTTATGGTCTTGTAGTCCATATGAAAGGTTCGAAAAACGATACCCTGTTGTTTTGTGTGTTCCACACATAAATGCACAGTGCAAAATCTGTTACATTAGTTTCAATTACCTTGACAGTTTTGAGGAAAGTAGCATCAACATTTTACCAATGGCAAAATATTTATGATGAGACCGTATACTTAGCTTCAAATATGTGATAATATCCTATTATACTGTTATACAGTGATTGGAGATATATGAAATATCATTTTTTTTGTCTATTATTAGCATTATTAGCAACCTGGGTATTGTATCCGGAAGCTCTCATATCCACTATGAGACCATAGAGCTCTCTTAAGAGCACGATCCGCATGCATTAGAGATCACTACGAGAGTGCTTATGGTCTCGTTGTAGATATGCGAGCTTGGAGAAATTATACGCAGTTTGTAGAATTGGTTACGTTCATTTACTCAGTCGCACAGCAGACGCATTTTCGTTGGTTTTGCGAACGACAGGATTACTAAACTGTTCTAATGCTTCATAATCTTTTACAGAATACAAGCTGTGTCCTTTCTGACATTCATATCAAACCCATCCAGTATGAAATATGAGCATTTCTGGATATTGCCAAGTTTTAGCAACCAGGAGGCCTATTAGGTAGGAATTGTAACTTACTGTTAAAAATTACTAGCCCGAATAGTGATACAAATAAGAAATGTCTACAAAAAAAAGATGAATTTCTACTAGACATACCGGTATACAGTAATACCTTTAGCATTGGGAGAAATGGCCAGGGCTATTGAGTTAGTGTTAATTTCCATCCTTGAACATACGGTATTCTCGAAATTTTCTTATGATTGTACGACAATATTAACAATTCTTACAGTATAGCTACGAACAGTTAGGCTAAAGAAGTTCTTAGGAACGTTTCAAGAATAGGCCCCCTGGTTTGTGTGTGAGTGTTTACAGACTATCCAAGGTATGAATGAAGGACATTAAATATCTGAATCTGCGGTGGAATTTACAGAGGTGACTGAAATGGTAGATACAGGTGTATATTGTTTTGGGATAAATGTACTCACAGATTCCTCTTGCCATAAACTGACAAGTTGTTATATAAGTGAAAGAATCTTGAATGCGACTCTAAACCCCAATTAAAAACAAAATAAAATTAAAATAACAGATTGCTATATATATTATTCCCTGGAAAATTTGAGCTTGAGCATGAAATCGTACTCAAAATGTTTCATAATCTCAGGGTCTGTTAGTTCGATAGAAGATGGACCATATATTCAAGTCATCTTTCCTACACTGTTGGAGGAAACTTGGTTCTGAGCCATGTTTAGCTGGAGATTCCTCTAGCCTTTTCTTCAATCCATGAGACTTTTTATATATGGGTATGGTCAGTCTCTTATGGTGCTAGGGAAGGCTAGAGGAATCTTGATCTACCGTAATTACCCTAATAATTCCAACCCTCTAATATTAAGAACACCTATATAAATATAATACTAAGAACACCTATATAAATCACCGAAAATATTATTTTTTCAACCCTGAAAATATGAACTTGACCAAAAAGAAATCCAAATCATAATTGAAAAAATAATAAATAAACAGTTTTGAAAATTCCTTCATTTATTTACCATTTCATTTACAACAATTTTACTTCAATTTGGTTGTCTCTAATTATTCAAACACCGATCATTTTCAATTTTCATATTTTTCTAATAAATCGAACGGCTACAAATTTAGTTATTTTTCCATGTTTGAATTAGTAGGGTAATTACGGTTTGTTCCATTATGCTCAGCATATTTATTTTTGAATGTATATTTAGATAAGTAATATTACTGCGATGAATTCAGCACACACAGGGGAGACGTGGTGGTAGTGTGTGTGTAGTGGATGCGGGGTACCCGGTAGTCTTGTTTTGATACCCACCAGCTCATGCATTCCTTGTATGATCCTAATAACATACATGTGGAATATTTACTATTAATGTATTGTATACATTGAACATAAGCAGATTCTGGATACAGTGTTATGAATGGCTGTGAGATGGAAAATGGAAATATATTATTTAATATAAATCGTGTTTTGTTGTCAGTAATTCCAAGGCCTGTGATGAGGTGGAGCAAGGCAGTGATTATGGAGTTTATGGATTCTTTCACACATTTGCGACGATGTGGTGGCATGTAACAACTGGTATAGCGGCTGCAAGTGGGTCATTGAATGTCGAAGAGTATCATTTAAAACTAGGAATTCTGGTGATACGCTAACGGAAGTCTATGCATAGAAGTGACTACAAATCCAAAGAAAATCTGAATACGATGTTACAAAGGATCGTATCCTTAAATT
>JAVCKZ010083489.1:0-25817 GCA_034780755.1 Lepetodrilus elevatus
GATATAGCTATAGCATGATCTCTGCCCGGCAAACAAAAATAGGGCCAACGGAAGAGCTAGACAGTCGATGAATAAAGTGATCAAACTTACGCAAAACGTTTGAGGAAATTTTTAATTTTTTTTTTTCCAGGTAAATAAATGCACGGACATTCAAAATAGCACTTTGTAATGCATGTCATGCATCGTGTATTGCCGCTATCGTGTTTGATTTATTTATTGACCCGGAACTAGACAAACAAATGTATTTAGATTTAGTTTTTGGCGAGAGTGGATAATCGGTAGATCGGTAGATGCATTTGAGAGTACAAGTATCTTACTTGTGTAGGCAACAACAGGTTCAATTCCGTCCCTGTGCTACAGAGCTCATTAAGTACGTGACAATAAATGGTTTACTGCATTAAATAATTGTGCAAATCAAATATTGTATGCATCAACACAACTTTCGACTCTTGGCATGAGCGTATGTTTACTTCCTTCAGCAGAGAACACACATACTAGTGACGACATCCACAATAATGATGACGTCATGCATTCAGGTGCTTGTAAGGGAAGTTACTCGCATTGCAGTCAAGATTATTGTGTATATTTATAACGTTCAGTGTTCAATCCGCGGTTGCATTCATCAATACATTCTCTACTATTGTATTATATACCCGGTACACAAACGAGTTTTAACAAGAAATTAACAAATGTATATGGCTGCATTATATGCTCACCAAAATAAATCGGAAATATTTTATTATTTAATTTGTTATCAACGCCATATTTGCAGTCTCAACTAGTCTTTACTCAAATGCCCCTACTAGTGTCTCAGCAAGCTGGGCTACTATCCCTCCAAATCAAAATAACTAATATATGTCCTGTCAAGTCATACACCCCTGTTTAGACACAGTTGAAAGTTGTGACCTAGGGTGTATGTTCGTTGCAAATGGGTGAAAGATTCCTGCAGCGACGTTAAACTCCATAATCACTCTCATACATTCCACAATAACAACACAGTAACACACACATACAATAACATTATTTATTTGCATCAGTGCCAATGAATATGAAAAGTATTGTATCACTGATCACAGACGCCGACAAACATATGGTCCAAACATGGATATTGTGGATTACAGTAATTACAAATTATTCATACAAACACTGAAACAGACAGAAAATTGTCGAGATATTCACATGAGCTTGAATTAAGGCCATTATAGACTAGGCAACTTTTATCGACAAACGTTGCCGCAACTTATGGAAACATTGTTGCGGTGATAAAAGTTGCCTAGTCTATAATGGCCTTAAAAATGATAGATAATTAGTTATACTGAACAAAACAGAACATGTCTTTGATCGAGCAAGCAATCATTTCTAAAACGAAAAATTCACGTGAAATTTTCTTCAGATCAGGCATATTACAAAGAAACTTGTTAGAAGAAATCGTACAATCTAAATATGAGACTAATAGCAAAGCTAACAACACATTTTCAGCTGAATATGCTGGCATTATACAAAAATACAAAATGTCACTACTAAGTTTAAAGCATACATATAATCACCCTCGCAGCCCAAGGGAACTTCATTCCGTTCAGGACTCACTTCATGTAATACCCCTGGAACACATCTCGAGAGAAACTTGCGCAAACAGTTAAGAGCTATAAATAGAATGACAAAATCTATTTCATTGGATAGATTAAATTAATCTGGAAAAATTATTTCATTGGATGGCTGTTTGCGTAATTTTCCTTCTAGATGTGCGCAAGGGGTACAAGATGAAGTGTGTCTTGAATGGAATTAAGTACCGCTGAGGTGCAAGGAAGACATATAGCTATGTTACAAGATGTATTTAGTGAGCGAAGTGATGCAAGTTGTCGGACATTTAGCTACTAGTGTCTCATCTGAACATGGAATTTGCGGGAAAAAACACCAGCAAACCACCGGATGGGATTCAAACTATGACAACTCTGAGGATCATACCCACTGGCCCCACACCCCTCCGCCACACCCCTCGACTTCCACATACCATGGAGCATGATGGTCTAGCGGTAGGGCGTCGGTCTCATAAACTGGAGGTCTCGGGTACGTCCCTAGCTCGTGACATCGTCGTAAACTCTTCCAAGTCCTGTATTGAGCCAAGTGCTTCGATCCACACTGCTCCAGTCCACCCAACTATGCGTGGTTACCCAGTAGGTCGAGATGGAATTGTGAATATAAACCTTTTAGCGCCTTAACTGGCAGAGATTGGATTATACATTCCCCCGGGAAGCTGAGAAGCTCCATCGACCCATGGCGCTATGAGCATGCTTCAGAGCTTGGATTAGGCACAATATAAATGTTCACATTAATACAGTGCTCCCTCGATATAATGCTGAAGTTGGGGTCCATGACATGCCACCCGTGTTATATTAACGAATATAATTGGTGAACAAATATTTTTTATATTTTTTTATTTTTGGACCCCGCGTTGTATCCGAATCAGCGGTGCATCGAAGGGCGTTATATCGGGGGAGCACTGTATTTATTATTATACAAAGTTTCATACGAGAATAAAACTACAACGCACTTTTAAAACCATATACAATTATATCATATCCTTGAGATCTATCCTCACCGAGAAGGACCATAATCCAAATACACTTTGAAATTCTTATCCCAACAGTAGTAACTAACAATCGCTGCACTATTATGGCACCTCCAGTTGCCAGGAACATTTAGAAGGTTAATTACGACACTACACTGTACAAAATAAGCTTGATGCTGTCTACGACTGGCAGGGCTCCAGACTAACAATTTGAGTTACTTGCCCACAGAGCAAGTCGGGGCAAGTTGCAAAGGCACCAAAGGTTCTAAATGTTAAAAAGTAGGTTGCCCGCAGTGCAAATTAAATTGCCCCTGTACATCTGGCATATGTTAGTCTAGAGTTCTGCACTGGTACATGGAATAACTTGAAGGTTACATACCATACAACTAGCAAAATGTCCAGCCAGACTCAAAGCAGAATAAATATTGCGGTTTCTTGTCTGTCAAAGCAGTATAAATATTCCAATTCACCGTCGGCTTGAGAACAGTGTCTCAAGAGTCGTAACCAAGCTTTTACTACCAAATAAACATTGTATATCAAAATATGGACACTTTTACAATCAATAGAACATTTGCAAAATAAATCACTTTCTTAGTATCATTAAACACATGTTGTATAAAGCAATAGTTACTTGTAAGTTATAGTGAATGATTTCAAACAGTAACCTAGTAATAGTATAAAGGACATTAAACATATTTTCTATGGTTTTGTAAATTAACACTCGTGTACTTTTAACATTCCTGATGTGCAATTTTAAAGATGAAGGAAAATATGAAGAAAAAGATCGGAAACTTTGTTTTCACTGATCATCATTTGTGACTGTCATAAATAACATGATGCTTTCTCGACTATGCTAGCTGTGGAGATGTTCCTCCGTAAAGTGCAAAATAAAAAAGAATATTGTTATAGGTTGTTTTGGTCTAACTAAACTGGTAATTTGTCAAGTGTTGTTTACGGGCCAACTTCTCATGCAATTTGGATATAACAATTAGACTTGTGCATTCAGCAATCTTTTGACACATTCCCCGACACAAAATAGTACATGTAGTAGGGAATGGAAACCAGTTCTTTTATTGAAGGTATCTAGCCATTGAAAAAATATGCCCCATGTGCAAGTGATTGAGTGAATATGGAGTTTAACGTCGCTGCGGGAATCTTTCACCCATTTTTGCGACACCATGTGCAGGTAAAAGTGCCCATATCAGAACAATATGAAAACATTAGATGTAGTTTTCAATCAATGTTTATATTACATAAATAATATTTTCAAAAGCTGTCCATATGCATGCAGGTGCAGAAAACCGAATGAAGGTGCATTTCATGGAGTCAAATAATTTTATTATTATTTGTATGTTCGCCAAAACCAAAACGATTTGATTTCAGTTACAGTGTGTGAGTGAATATGGAGTTTAACGTCGCTGTGGGAATCTTTCACCCATTTGCGACGATTTCAGTTACAGTACATGTTGTTTAAATTGTGTGTGTGTGTGTATGTGTGTGGGTCTCTTTGAGTGTGTGAGTGTGTGTGTGTATGTGAGTGTGAGAATGTGTGTGTGTGTATGTGAGTGAGTGAGTGAGTGAGTGAGAGATGTTACTCAGTCCTGCTATTTACATATGTACACATGAAGTCCACCCATCTACCACAGGCATCACAGGTGCATCTTGGCTGCGCTCCTTTCTAGATGTTCTGTGTCTGGGACATGTGACAGAACATTAGAAAGGAGCACACCCTTGTGAGTCCCTGTACACACTGTACACACGCACACTTGTCGTCCATCTATTACGACGATGACGTCGGTGCTCCTGTCGGTTTGGTAGAGTTTGCTTTGATCCACGGGTGACTTAAAACTTTTTCTAGCGGTAGACGACTGGATGGATTGTGACGTAGGAGCTGAAATGTAAAAATTTAAATTTTAATTAAAAAGATTCAAACCCCAATCATGATGAGATGTAACATTAACTCTCCATTCTGAAGGCAACCGGAGATGCCCAAAAGAGCAGTGTGTCTAGGGGCGACTATCGAGGCCAATTCTACTATTGCAAGAGTTTTGCGATAGTTGAAAATACTATTGTGAATAAAATGCAAGACAACAGTGTGTTGTTATCATTTGATTTAAAGGCATAATATCACAGTTGATTGACCTGTATAATCGGACAAACGAATTTCGATCTGAGACTAATTACGCTTGATTTATCCACCCAAAAGTTGGTATTTACTGATGTACTTATCCCCCAGCACTCGATAGTTCATATTCACTCACTCACTCGATAGTTATAAAACAAATCATATTTTATATTAAATAGGAGAACGTTCAGTTATTTATCTTGTCTTTGATGCATCATTGTTTTAAGAAGGAAACATTAGAGTTATGTCCCTTTGCATCATATTATGAAGCCGTTGGCCGTATTTGATTTAAATCTGACTCTAAGAGTCGCAGAGGGGTTGCAGTGAAGATTTGTCAAACACACAGCGGTGGAAAGCTTTTTGCAAGAACAAACATGATTTTATGTGTGTCAAGTGAATGCACTTTGCAGTAATAGCTAAGAACTAGTCAAAAACAATCATAAATATCTGTGATATTATGCCTTAATATAGATGTTCTAATAAGTATTCGAGTATAGTTATGAAAAAGGAATTTAAAACAATTAAAATATTAAGTGTAGGCAAAATATCGAAAATAGTGAACACTGATTTTTAAGTATAGGGAAAACAACAATTTAGTAACCATATTTAGCGTATTCAAGGTGTGCTGTATTAGTTCCATCATTTCTTTTATGTAATTAATTATCAAGTTCAATTGAAATTCATCATAATGTTAATATTTGCGCTGTTATGTTCATGATCCCTATTATAGAGAGAGAGACATTGTTTATTAAATATTATACTCTTTTGTAATGGCAGAAGGCGTTATTTGAAGCAATTAAATACGAATCGTTGGAAATAGAGTTCTGAATGCACATTCTGAACTCTCACACGAATCTTGCTGGTAACTGTTTGGGAGTAGTTTCTGGTATAATTGTCTTCAGGTGCTTGTTATAGTTATGAAGTAATACTTACCCAGGGACTATGGCAGAGTACTTACGTCAGCACCGCCCATGGGTGTGGATCACGTGTCAGTGATACAACACATGTGATATATATACAGTGAAACATGCTCGTGCGTTGTACGTTGTACGCCTAGGTATTCCACGTGTAATGGACTGGACATAAAACCCAATGAACCATCTATGCCATACGTTGAAGTGTTCGTCATATTCATCGGGGGGTTATCTACGATATCCTGCATTTCTGCATTTGCCTTATTTGATTAGTCTGTGAAAATAGAAAAGTAATTAAAACTAAACCCACTCTTGATAAATATGAAACTGGATATAGTATTATATACGTAGTGAAGTTAACCCATCAATTTCACAGGTCAGGATAAAGACAATAATTAATGTAATCATTGTCAACGAGAGTAAAACATGTTTCACCAATGTCTTTGCTGCGGCAGTTAATCAAAATTACCAAGAAACAATTGATTTACAACAAATAAGAAAGCTATTTGAGCACGTAAACTCATAAATATTGTCTGTTTATTGGTTTCTTGTGTTTGGATCAACTGTGATGGCTATTTTGGGAGGATCTAGTATCCTGAAAGCGCTCTAGGATATCTGAGAGACATTTTCTTATAAGCCACGTGTGTCACATGCAATTAATGTTGACACCACTTCTAATGGCGACTCCACTTAGCACCACTCTAAGCGGGCGGAGGGGTAAGAGTGAGAGGAATGAGAAAGAGAGAGGGAGGGAGGGGGAGAGAGAGAGGGAGAGAGAGGGGATAGAGAGAGAGAGAGAGAGAGAGAGAGAGAGAGAGAGAGAGAGAGAGAGAGAGAGAGACACACACACGCATCTCAGATGTTCGTACCGGAGACGTTATAGTTGATTTGTCTCGGAGATCACGTGACTGCCACACGGCTCTGCTCCATTCTGACGTTGCATCACAGACAGTTGGAACCAGATCTGGGTTGACATCTGCATCCGACACAGTCGGCTCCGAATTGTCGCCTGTATGTTGTAGTATTCACGTTCCATCGATTCTATTGAGATATACCATATGGATGTTTGAAATATTATCTGTACGCGAATGACGGATACACTTCACACAGCTAGTCTGTTGGTCGCCTATCAGCCTATGTATACCTATATTTGCCTGCTTGTCACCTGTACGTAGTCGCCTAATGCCAATGGTCGAATAAGTATTTTCCAAGGTATCCTTTCACGAAGCTCTCTTATCCATTAGAATACCACAACGCTCTCTTTGTCGATAGCTAATACACTGCAAACAGAGCGATATGGTTTCTTAGCGGGGACGAGAGCTTTGCGAAAAGATACCCTGCCATGGTGGTCATCTAATGTCCGTCCATGCGTACCATACTGATAGTCTATGTTGTACCGTGTGGTCACCTACATCCCCAGTGATCTCCTAAGTGACCAATGGTCTCCTATATCTCGTTGTCGCCTAACATGTCTCATGATCTACTAGTATATACCTGCCATTACCTGGCGTTCGCCTATATGCATGCGGGTCGCCAATAGATCAACCTAAATTATTCTTTTTTTGTTCTTGTATTTCCTTTATTTTCCATTTTCTCAGGCATGATACCATATAACATAGATTATGTAATAAATTATTCTTGATGATCTTCTCCGCGTCGCCTATACGTCCAGTGGTCGCCTATATGTCCAGTGGTCGCCTATATGTCCAGTGGTCGCCTATATGTCTAGTGTTCGCCTATATGTCCAGTGTTCGCCTATATGTCCAATGGTCGCCTATATGTCTAGTGGTAATTTACAAGTATGCCTGTTGGTCGCCACAATGCCTGATGAACTAACGCCCAACTATTGGAGATGGAGATTAGCTTGCGCCAATTAACATTTCCTCTTTCTATAACTAAACAACTTCGTGCTGGATAACGAAATATTTATTGTCTTTCATCTGACGTCTGTGATGGCCACGTAAAGACTATGTATAAAAGCAACCACGAACACGGTTAGTGCGTGTAGACCCGGAACGTAATATTGCTGTCAATTCCCATAAAGCGCGCGCCTTTCCAAAGATTTGTGATTTTTCGGTATTGATCTTCGTGTTAAACATTCAAACAGAAGTTCCAGCAAGAGCAATCATAGGCAATTACTACTTCCCGTCCGTGTACGTCCAAAGCCCGTAGATTGGACAACTGGCTTCGCGAGTATATTTCCATATCAAATTACATTTCACAGTGCAGTTGGGGCGTCTTTATGCGTTTTCAATGCTCTAACTCGCTACTGCCAACACCCGTGTATCTAGATCCGGATCCCTTTTCACGGCTTTCAGTTCCACGGGGCAGGTTTGGTGATTTCCTCGCTGTAACTACACTCATGAAAGACTTAACTTTCTCCAATTAACAAACACGATGTAGCTTTTTAGAATCGAGGAATGACAAATCAACAAATGTTCTCAAGACGATGAATATTGGCTATAACCCATCCACATGGAGATTCGGATCATTACTTTGTGAATTAGTTCAATTTGTCGGTGTCGGGCGCGAGTACTCGGGGATTACACTGTTGCAATGAAGTCGAAGGGGGTTGACCACAAGCCGTGTTTTTATTCATTGAGCAATCATTGATGTAATTCCGGGTTTGATCCCGACACTATCGCGCTCCTAACACCGGCCTTGCCACCAGCCACTCGCCCTGGTCGCCCTTTGATGTCGTTTGATGACAAAACACCGTCTTCAGTATTGATGCATTTCTGGGTCTAATCAATAGAAATAGAAACAATATTTACAAGTGGTTAGTGGAAGTTGATTGCTGATTCATCGGGGACAGAACGCAAGACGTCGTAACATTACGAATGCGTAAATCAAATTTTGGCTGAGTCTGGTTTCGTGTTCCATGTCACGGCAGCAGTAGCCTTACTACATTAACAACGGAGATGTTTAGCAACACGGTTTTAGATTCTGACAAGAGAATAATCTATCTGTAATTCGGGTATAAAGCTGAGCGATCGTAACTCTACCAAACATTTGGGTCGTAACCCTACCAAACATTAGACTCCTATAGTGGGAGGCAAACACTCTCTGGGCGAGCGGTTCTTGATCGCATGTAAGCAAACTTTGGGTCCAAATTTCTTCAATTGTATCCGTGATTTCCTTCGCTACTTCTCGCCAAGTGGCCTGGAATGTCTTCGATTAGTTAAACAACTCGCGCCACGCTTTAGAAACCGTTTCCATTACCTACAGAGAGCGTAGCCATTGGTAAATATAATCCCGCTAGCCAGACAACGGTGAGATGCGAGTCCGATCGAACACCCAATAAAATAGTCTCATCTAGTTATTCAATCCCTACTCTGTCCGATTTAAACGTCAAATTACCATCCACCGTACTTGATTTAAGTAAACTCGCTTTTCTAAAGCCTGATATGCTCGATTTGGTTAATGTTGCCTCGCTGTGTTGGTTCAGTTGTCGCAGAAACAGATGGGAAACTTTAAATCTAGATTGGTATTGTCGCTCTACGGGGGATAATCGCCCTTACGAGATCATAACAAATCATGAAATGCACATAAAGACCAAATAAAGCTTAACATGGGCTCGAGGTACATAGACAGTGTATTTACGACGAACATAAACTGTCAGGACGAGCGCGTGGCTGCGGGCCCAGTGTTTTATTGACTCCGCGACGTGTAATCCTGTTAGCTAATATATTTACATTCTTATATCGTCCCAAATCATGCAGCGCGATGCCATCAGGCCGCTAAGTAATTCTCCAGATACGATGTGCCGTGCGGCTTTATTAGTAAGCAATAAGCGTCGCTGTTTATGAGCCGCACACGACTTAGCATGACGACGAACGGCGAAGCGATGAGCTCGGGACCTCGTAAACTTTGCACAGGCCTCCTCGCTCGCTTTCCTTCTCCGTCTATAGTTAAAGGGGGGTTTCCCAAACGATGTTCGCTCCGGTAGCCGATATGCCTACGTAATTGACGGGGCGTTATATTAGTCCAGCAACGTCCGTTATCATTGGATAAGATTTAGGGAATGGCAAATAGATTTCCCTGCGATTGGCTCATGATGAACTACTCGAATATTGCCGTTAGAAATTCATGAAATTAATTCATTCCCATTGTTCGCGCTCAAATTGTTACTAATTTCTACAGATAATTTTGCAGAAAAGTGTCTTCGGTGATTGATTATGAAATATCCAAGAGTTGAATTCTCCAACTAAATATTGTAATTTAATATTAAATTTGTAAATGTCGGGGAGAGCATGGCGTCATCCACGTTTAATGCTGAGATCTCGAGGATTCCAAACACAGAGGGCGCCACGGAACAATTACACGCAAACTATTAACCTAATCCCTTATTATCATTAATCTTGACTTCTCCTGGTCATCAATCATTATTATGCGAATGGAAAATAATATATCCTGGACAGACGTGTTAATACACCCTTTTATCAAAATGACCATGTCGTATTTATTTAAATTAATTGTCATACCTATAATGTATAATTTATTTGAGAATGACACGTCTTTAACAAATTTTTCTCTGTGCATCTTAACTCCACAATGCCAGGATAAGATTCGGTCAGTGATGAAAGATTCTTGTGTCAGTGTACAAAAATATTAATTCCATATAATAGTACTGTTTTCTCAGCGGGTTTGGGTTTGTCAGAAATCGAATCGCTTCTCGTGTAATGTAGAAGGCAATCGAATCCGGGTCCTGTTAAAGGTTGGATTCAGTTCTGACAAAAGCGGACTGGGAACATGTGATCCCGAGACCTTGGTTTTATCAGCTGTCTGGCTCCATGACGAACGTTCTCACAATGTAAGTGAGCACCTCCCTATACAACCCTTTGTGGACATTTCGCTCCTTATACAATCAGTAGTGTCTTCACATTCTGTACGGTGATTTTAAAGACGTTGTTTTTCAGTCCAGAGGGGATCAGGTATAGAGCTCCAAGGGTGTCATGCTCTCGGTGAGGTGCCAGGATCTATGCGTGATTAATGGGTTATACTTATAGGATAAGAACACAGCTAATCATCCTTGTCCTGAACACGTATACACAGCAGAACACATACAACAGAACACATGCACAACAGAACCGAACAAATACACCAGAACCGATGCACAACAGAACACGTACACCAGAACGCATGCAAAACAGAACACGTACACCAGAACGCATGCACAACAGAACACGTACACAACAGAACAGAACGGTATAGGCCTACACATAGGAAGTATAGTGTTAACGTCGGACTAGTTACGTATTATCTTTTGGACAAGGAAAACATCATTAAACATTAATACGTTTTATAAAGGATACGCATGAAAACAATATCTCCCAAGTGAACTCAGATATAAAATGGCACATGCATGCTACCTTTTGAAAAATGACTGTTCAGAACCAGCAGCCGGGGATTACATAATATATAATAAATTTAAATTAAATAATAATAGAAATAATTAGTCTAATTCACGCTTGAAAGTAGGCCTCTATATGCTCAAAGCGTTACATAAATGTATACTCACTCGTTCTATTCTAAACAAAATGTGCACTTTATTTCAGATAAATATTTCAGTATTACGTGACATAAATTCTGAAATTTGTTTTTAATACAATGTTTAGTCGTTAAAGTCACGTTATTCTTGTTGCTCGTGTGGTTGACGGCCATTACTTAACTCGCTGTCGCTGATGTTAGTACATCAAAGAAGCCACAGACAACATATTAGGTGTCTCGTCCTGTTATACTCGTGTCGTAAACAATGGAACCACTTGTAAAACCCACGGAGAACCGCTTAATCTTTGGACTGGTCCGTATCCAGCTCTCAAGTCTATCCCCAGAGTTGTAGAATTCCGTGCTACAAGGCGTTGTGAGGCAGACGACATGTTCTGATTGTTCGCCTACGAATACCCCTAGACTGCACGGAAGGGGAGCAAGTCGACTGCCATTTTATAATCGGATCATAGATCAAAAGAAAGGTGAAATCCGTTTCATGTTTGGGTTATTCCTGGGACGGCTTCCAGAAAACAAGATGGCGGTCTTTGACGTCTGCTAGCGCCGATCATGTCATATCTCGGACATCACGAATATCTCGCGAGACTGAATTTGGTTGCCAGACTCGGAAGTTACATTCCAACGAAGGCCAGTTCGTCCCAGAACGTGATTCCGTGGTTTTTGAATCAAGTCGTATACGTGGACATTGTGAAGTAGAAAACTAGGTTGTAACAAATTAATCAAACAATTGGCGAACTGTAACACAAAATCCGATACCAATACATTATTACAATCACTGTATGATCAACTTTGCCCTGTTTTATATTCAAAGCCTTTCACAACGAGCAAACTCCTAGCAAGTACCAACTCTTTGCCTTTTAAGATGCACGGACATCTTTGGGCTGAGTGAGCCTCACAGTCGCTTTGTGGAGCGTCTTGTATTTACCATGAAGCATAGAACGTGCTTTGTTAGTGGGGAAATAACAAGGCACTTGTAGACATGAGCGATGATGAAAGACACATCGTCGTTTCTCTCGCCTCTTTAACAAAGTTCTTCATAATGGGCGCGAGTATGTACGCAGTGAGGCCTATACTATAACACGGCGCACACATACTTGTGAACACAGCGATGGGCTGTCACTCAGATTCCAGACGTCTTCACGAGTACAGTTACCGGCTACCAGAGAGGCCGACGATGGACGAATGTTGTTTTTTTCATAAATAGTTCCGTTGATCTCTCTTATACTTGCTCTTACCTGTCTGCTGTGCAAAGGACGAGCGTGCATGTTTATAGATCAGGTGTTCTCACAACTCACGTGTAGTCCTTGCTTTATAGTTGTATCTGGAAATGGTAAACGCTGATGTGCAATGAATCATCCTTCAGAACTATTCATTCTATTTGACAAACAGGTTCTCAAGCTAAACGATAACAGCTTGATGAAATTTCATCAAGTATTGTATAGTATTTGTGTTGGTCTATCATCGATTCGTGAGGTGTGTGCCCAGCTACTGGTGTTATTCCGGAACACGATTATTTTCCAAAAGTTTTCGATGCTTTGCTCCTAAGGATCAGTCTCAGAAACCAATTGTTACAGCATGTCGTGATAGTATATGAAATAATATACGTGCTTCTCTAACGCTTCTCTATCTCCTAAATATTCACGTTTACAACGAAACACATCCATCATATTCATGCGTTTTCAAAACTTCCACCTCCATATTTTACTTTGTCAAAGCTGATCCGACAACCGGAAGAACAGAAATATGACAAAGACAGTTTTCTTTATCTGCAAACAGTTTCTGAATTTTCTCATGCATTGTAGTTAGTGGAGACTAACACCAGTCCAGTGTTTCTGACCAGTGACCGGTGTGGTCAGCCTAATTACCAGCGTGCTAATTCCGGCCACATCCGCGTTGTCACACTTCGCATGACCGACCACACCTGGGAAAACATGGCGTTCTGGACATTCTGGGAAGGTTCAAAGAGATACAAGTTGAGGCTTTCTGGCAGGACCAGAGGAAGAGCTCGCGCATAAACGCCGGGTGTTTACTCTGGGGTGTGGAAGTATTTGTCATGTGCAGGTAGCAAACCGCCCCCTCTCGGCGTATTGATACCGTGAATACAGATGAACTCGGGTGGGCGTGTCCACGCTGTCCATCCGGGTACTAATCCCTGTGTATCTCTGTCAGAGATGTTCGCGAAACCGTGTGCTACATCTTCCCGCCAAATGTGTAAAGGGACAGACGATGGTGTGCAGGAACTGGGTAGGACTATGACAGGAGTCAATTGGGAGGGTGGGTTGTGAGGGTGACGACGGCGACCATGTAACAACGCTGGTGATGTACGAGTTAAAGGAAGGGTGACAAGATAACTGACTAAAGCGACTAGGTATATTTTAATAGACGTGTATTGAATAAGCGTTGAAAGGACATTTGGAAATGTTTTTTCAAATAATACACTCTATTTTGATAAACATTACGTTAGTACACTGTCAATACAATGCATGAACAGACCAACAGGCTTTACGGTATATAAAACATGTTGACCTCAGATATATCCTGCTAAATGCTGCAGAAACAACCATTTTTGAGCGATGATAGACGATGTACATCTATCTACATCCACAAACTAGCAGAATTAATAAATATACAGCACCTGGTATCGTCTGACATCATCTACACGCCATCGCTCATGTGGTGGTGTTGACGTGGACAGGTATGCATGATGGCCGTCGAATACCCGGATGTGCTCATCAACTCCATAGTGGGAAAACGCTACTTTCCTTCCCCAGCTAATCCAGTTATACATATATTCTCTTAATCGTAAGAACACCCAGTATATCAAACCTAATCTCGCGTGAATCTGCGGGATCTTGACGAAGTGCCCGGCTAACAAAGCTGACGTGACGTACGGGTATGAACTGGGTTCCGTCTTGTCTGTATGTCACACCATCCGTCTCCTTCTGGTGTCACCGGGGCAGACGACGCTAAAACACCCTCCGAGTTGGGATTCATCCGGTGACTACTCCGTCATGTCTATTATATAGTCAGCCTGGGAGCTACTCACTTCTCACGGTCCACGCTCTCGACAGACTAACATTCATATGGATGAGTTCTTAGTTTTGAAAACGGATCTACAGGAACACTATACCTCAGTACCTCTGCATGTATGTTTTCGTGAGATCACGCCCACCATCATGGCCCAATCATTCTTGTGGATAGGTTCATTCTAGTCCTGACGAACAATATATCCTCCAGGGTCCTAATAGATACTAATGATAGCCTTTTGGCAATAACGCAATGCCAATTTAGTGCCAACCCTACATAAATCTACAAAGTAGCTGCTCATCCTACAGGGAAATTGTTTGTCTGAAAGTAACAGCGCTGTCCTTGAAACTAGCAACTCACGCCACTTTAGTCGCCATAATAAACAACAATATTACATTTAACATTCTTTATGACATATCTATTTCAAAATACCATGCGGTACGCATGCATGCACCTATATTATGTCCATCTGTTTTATTCCAAATAGCATATGTTATGTTGCACCCATCTTTGATTGCAAAGTGTTAGAGACTTCCTTACTTCCTACAAACATATGGCGACCTCCACTGGATCTAACCTCTTCGTTCTAACCGGATGCTGCGAGTACTGCATGTTGTATAAGTAGGCTTCTATCTCACTGATTCCTCCTTCAGCTTATAACGTCCTCGTTATAGCATATTTATGATTAGAGGAGAAACACGTTTACCCTGCTTCTTACCTTGTCATTTGTCGGACAAGAAGGAGTTGAAAAGTATGGTGACTTGACATAGCCATAATTTTCCCACTCTGTACGCCAATGCGTACTTTCATGATGACGAGCTTCTGGTGTCACCATGACGACCCTAGACTGCGAGAGAGCGTACGTAGTTACTCGAGAGTGCTGTCGTTATCAACTCAAATAAGCTCATCATAACAATTTTGCCGTATAATGTTTTCGCCTCGTGATCTCGTAACGCTGTACGTTAGTCTCGTTCATGAGAGATGAGATGAGACGTCCCCCGTAGGAAGTCGCTGTCATAAAGCACGTTATTCCCTTCATGATTGTGCTTGAAGTGGTTGTCATCTGCTGCTCGTGATCACAGGCTCTCCAGCGACAATCATTGTGTCACACACTGACGTTAAGTGTATTACGATACGCCGGTTATGTATTTTATATTCCACTTTTACCGTTATGTTCTCACTGCAGGCTTATCCATGTTTGAAGAAGTGCCTCGAGGGTTCCTCTCACTGAATGAGTTATTTCAGTTGTAGCGGAATGTTATAGGTGGTATTCCATTGACAGTTTTGGACGCACATTCTGGACAGGGGGCTGCTCCTTTCTATCTGTTCTGTCTATACTTTCTGTCCGACGCGTGCGCAGTTACACTGTGCGGTGTTGAGTCCTTTGTAACTGTGCATGTGTCAGACAATAAGTACAGACAGAACAGCTAGAAAGGAGCAGCCCCCTGTCCAGAATGTGCGTCCAAGACTGTCTATATGGAACACCACCATTGTCATTAAGATAGCATGCAGTGCCATTCACCTTATCTGAATACGCTGGTATCGTCCCTACTATACTACACTCATGTTGTACGACACTCGTGTCGTGCCTTATTCTCGCATACGATCTGAGAAGGACGATGAATCGGTGCATTTATTCAAACTAATACTTATCTTGTCGTCTTGTTAATAATATTTTCAACTGATTTGCTATCAAGAGCACGTATGCAGTGACATACAAAAAAATAATGTTACACTGAACGTTTTTCATTAAATTTGATCTATGAATGCAAACTTCATCATTGCCGTGACTTAGGCCTATGCCATTGTTTTCGTAACAGCCAAGACTGCCATTGATCAACGGAGTATTGCATGATAACCACTGCTATTCCCATTGTTTTAATGATATACAACGGCATCAAGTCGCATAAACACTAGTTTGGGACGTTCACGATACCGTATTACCAACTATCTGTGAAATTGAATATCAATCGCGACGAATACTCCGTGATTTAGGTGACAGACGCGCCTCTACGTGCAACGTTCAGAGTTCTTCTTGTAACACGTTGCTCAAGGATATCAAAGATTTCTAATTATTGGTGTACGGAGACAATCCACAGCTTCCGTTCTGTCCTGTACTCGATACCCGGACGCCGCAGTGAACGCTGGGAGTTTGGCAATCATAAATAAGTCGAGTGGACGTTAATCAGCGTACCGTTAGCGTGTAGGTAAACTATAAATCTACCCGCTACCTGTGACAGGTAGGGGCGCTTTGATGTCGCAGACTTTAAAGCGAAACGAAAGGGGGCTCCGGACATTTTGGCGAGTTCGGGTGTGTTTTTGTGTGTCCGCTGTTAATTTACTTGAATGGCATAAATCTGGGTACGTCGGAATTCAAATTGGATCTCAGTGAAATATGACCTTGGTTGTAAATTAATTTCAAAACTACAGAACTATCGAACACATTGTGTATTTATGGAATCTTATTAAAGTTAAATCTTGCTTCATATCCGCTGATCTCTAATACCTGATCAAAGGAAATAAAGTTTGGAGTATTTGTACCAGTGACATATCTGAAATTAACCAAATGTAATTACATGTATATATTTAGACTTGTATTTTGCTTTGTAATAATGATACAAGACCACTACCACTCTCCTTCGTAAGAAATTTACAATACGAAGTGTGTGAGTGTGTGTGTAAAAAGAACAAGTATGTTTACCATGTTCTGTTAATTATATCTGCCGTGAAATAACATACCACTTTAGTTAGCACCATAATTATCAGAGACGAGGAAAGTCTACAATATACCATTGCATGGGGGTATTCATTAAAGGAACACTACCCTGTCCCGTCTTCTCGGGTTAACAGTTTGAAGATCCCGATTAGAGTTGGATGATTCTCAGATACAAAGGAGGCGACACCAGTCTAATGTTTTCCTACTTTAAATCGAGTAACCATGGTAACTGAGACGACCGGCGGGTGTCATCATTGCGTATACCTGCTTCTCATCAAAGGACTATTTTGTGCACCGCTTTGTCCATTGCCGGTGGTGTGATTAGTCCAGAATTGTCCTCTGAGCGTAGGATTACGCATGCGCATGGAAGATGGTCATAAATGTAATCGGCGAATTGTGTGGGTGTTAGGTTCACGAGGTTTCTTGTGATGTTCCTGTGAGGAATGTCTGGACGATGGTCTCCGGCGATGTCCGGAGGATCAGATTTATAGTGTTTAGTGGCGGCCATCTTATGCTGAACACCACTGGCAGCTTACTGGCATCTGACTCGTGCCTGACTGGTACCGCGCTAACAGTTCAGTGTTGTGAGAACGTCATCTTTTGACAGATCCAGTGTTGGCTGTCAATGAACCATTTTTTGTACGTTCAAATAACTGATGTACGGTTTCGCGTGAGCCCCAACAGTAAACAGTGAATCATACGAAAACAAGTATTATCACTGATGATGATACTAACGCAATGGCTATATGGATTTGTCTTTTTAAGACAGAACGCTACTGTGTAATGTTAAATGCAATACTGTATAATAACTCTATCCACAATGTTCAGGGAAACAATCAATCATGAACAAAGAAATTTTCAATTTCCAAATAATTCTAATGATGATAATAAAAGTGAAAAGAATTACTAACAATAATAATAATAATAATAATAATGAAAGGTAATAATAATAATAATAATAATAATAATAATTTTAAAATATAATAATAATAATAATAATAACAACAATGTCTCTATCACTATTATTCTGGTAGGCGGTCTCAGACAGCCAGCAGGTTATCCATGTCAAACATCGTGTTTCAAGGTGTGAACAAGATTGAAACATTTCAACAGAGTGACCTTTTGGCGCGTTTGTTTACCTATTTCACGCTCCGTGGTTTATCTCTGCGTGTCTCTAATATTTAGAATACTTCAGTTTGACCATTGTGAGATTTCCTTGACCAATGCAGCTGTTGTCCGTGTGGCCCTGGTCAAGCGTGTGGTTACCTTGGAAACGGATATAGAATAATTCGGAGTAATTTACCATTGTAAGTTAGTCTTCAAAAACTGCTTTAAACTTCACTTATTCGGTTTGTTTCCGTAGGTAATGCGCTGTTATGCTGCTAAATGATTTATGGGTTGACTGTGGCAGGGTTCCTCGCTTGTACCTGGTTTTTTCCTATTTAGTACAGAATTGTATCCACCGCTTGGCAGCAGCGATCTTTGTTTCCTCTTGATAAGAAAAACAGATGAAAACCTAAAGGAAAGACAAAACAAATGAAGAAAAAATTATGAGATCGTTTGTGATAGCATTGCGTGCGGGAATATTTCGTCAGAGCCAGTACAGGTGTCTGGTATCTGTGGGATCTGCGCATTGCTGTCACTGGTTTACCTGCTTAAAGGCATTGGTAGCGATTCCTCAAGAGGATGTCAGGAGAAGTCGAGCTGAAAGAAATACACCAGAAAAACAATGTTTTCTTTCACTGAGTCTCGGCCCTCCGCTAATTGTCTGGCTTCATGTGGGTGGGGTACAGTGGTTGGGTGGGGTACAGTGGCTGGGTGGGGTGCAGTGGTTGGGTGGGGGATACTGTATGTATATGCGTACATAATACATGTCCGTACATGTATGTGTACCAGCATTTGCACGGTTTCAAACGAGATCTTCTCGTACAATATTAATTAAAATGTTGTAGTGGATATGTAATAGTACAACAAACTGCACATTTTGCAGGTAGGCTTTCATGTACAGCATATAAGCTCATCCTCAAAATCCATGGCCATTTCTTCTTTTAAAAACATCAAACGTAGAATAGTTACTGAGTGATATGATAACCCCAGCTGTCCTAGTACCACTCCATACTAGCCCTCAACCACCCTCCAAGCACCACCCACGACCACCAAACCTACATGTAACTTATCCTTTTCCATTTATCCCCTATTCCATTTATGCCGGTGTTAGCAATGAGATGCGTGCGCATCCTCGGTGTTAATTAGACAGCCGGGTATGTTGATGTGCAGCCCGTATCCTGTGTAAACTGACCGGACATGCACGAGTTCTGGTGACGACAGCCCCTAGTTGGAGGGAGGGGGAAATACGCATCTCATTCCCCTTCTCTCTTCACCACAGTCGTCCGAACATTTACACCTAACTGATTATTCATTTACTCTCTCCCTCCAAAAGTTTATCGTTCTCAAAACATCTCTAATTAGATTGACCAGGTGGCGCTCCACGTCTCCCTCGAGAACGGTGGGATTCGACCCCGAACTTCACGGTTCTAGAATTACACCACACCGAGAACATCAAACGCTTCTCATGTCACACTTGAAATAGCTTATTTAAATAAGGCGGCGTGAATATTTGGACAAATGGCCACGCTAATGTCCGCCATAACTCGGTCATCTGAGAGCTCCTTGCAGCGAGGTAAACATGATTAGTCCTACTAAAAGGAAATTTAAGTTTGAACATAACTTGAAAATAATACACACATATCCATTACTGCGATAAGTCTCTGCGTAGGAATATTATATCGTGACTGTTTACTCATGTTGTGCACATCCTCGATATTCAAGGAGTAATTGGGGATGTAAAATAAATATATAAAAAAAACTTCTCATCATGTTATAAGAAAATAGACGGCTTCAAGGTGTACACGTGGCCATCTGTAGGTTGAGTGGTAAATAAAATATTTTGGGTCGAAAACTAATTTTCTGAAGTGCCCCTACATCCGCAATATAGAGGCTGGTATTTCTTAATTTGATCAGACCGACCCGAAGACTTGTCAGTTGACGAGTTCACATTTGTAGAAGTGAATATTTCTTTAACTGTTCAATTTACTACAACCAAGAAATGAGTACGTGGCAACTTCCTATATAGCATACAGATCAACGTGATGTTTCTTATGATTGAGGTCATTGCAGTCGATACATTTCCACGCATCAGTATTATTTTTATCCGGTATTATGAGGAATCATTTCGTGTTCATATTCGGCTATTACAATCATGGGACAATCATAGACGGCCATTACAATCGTGTCAAGCATTTTATTGCAATCCGTTACAGTAACTTGAGTTATTGAATATAACTACGTACCCATTATTCCATAACAGATATAGACGAGCTCCAAACTAAATTTACATCTTTCAATCGACTGTCATAATGTCATTGCCAATCAGATCGAGCCGTACGTCTTAAAACAGCCAATCAAAACCAAACACGCCATCATAAGTCTTAAAACAGCCAATCAAAATCAAACAACCCATCAGAATAAATGTTTAAATAACATGCGAGGTGAAGATGAAATTAATATGGACTATAGGGTGTGATATATAGCCTAGTAATATTCACCAGTTGAGTAATAATACTCTATATATCGATGTTTCGTGGCGGAGAGATGCGAAGAGCGTGTTATATTCGTGTAACTAACTGAAACATGAGCGACCCCTACGGGAAGGGATACAACTCTGGAGAGACATGAAACTATTTGGTTTCAATGAGAGGTCGAGATTCTATACGTCGTCTTGGGATGACGAGATTGAAGGATTATTTCATAAACAAGTGTAATTCGCATTCTTCTTTCGTAATTGTATCAATATACTGAAACTAAACCTTGCTCAGTGATATACCCAGTACAAACAAAATATAATTTGTCAACCGTTTATACCAGTCTTCCGACATGTCGACAATAGCAGTATAAATCCCCCAGCCTATTATTTTATAGTGAAATATTATCAAGCTTTGAAGGATTAAATAATGTATCAATATACAAAAACTATCATTCATCATATATTTAATTATTAAATAACAGCACTCCGGTGAGACTGCATTCGGGTAATATTTGATAGATTTATTGCGATACTATTCCAATAGATCACGGATGTCATTGGCAGTAGTACGCATGCACACATCATGACACTGACGTATTGTTATAAAAAGGTTAAAGTTAAACTTGTTTACGTAACAACCCTCGAAATCTCTCCGTGCACTCGTGACACTCCAAGAATCCACTCCAGCCTGCCACACGAGTGTTGTGTCTGGTCCGGTCCTCCATACACACTCGGCTTCCGCTATCTCAACCGGAGCCAGATCCGGACCGAACCGAGCAACAAATCCTGAAGCCATATGTTTAGGACCACCGGAAAGGTTATATGTCATAACATTTGATTGTATCGTTTTTTTGTTGGACGTTTCGTTGCCTAACCCATTGTGCGTGTTTACTCGACTAGGCGAAGGTGTAAACAGCTGGTAAACAGTTTGTGAAGCCCTGACTAGCTGGTATCGGGTTGGAGACTGACGTGAAGGGCTTGTGAACGCTGAAGACTTTCTGGTAACAGACGGTGAATGTTATCAAAGCACTTGCCGGAATCATCTGTCACCGAGCGAGGCTACACACAACCCGCTTGAAAATGTTTCAACAAGATTGTTTGGATCATGTTCCTCGGCATCGACGCTACCGACATGTAACCACCCACATTACATAACGCTGGATTTGAACGCTGACAACCATCATGTTATGCTTTCCGCGTAATCTAGTTGCGATAACGAACTGTCGTAACTCAAACCCTAATACTCTTCTTGAAGAGAATGATGAGACTGCAAGCATGGGACAGTATAGTCTGTTTAATTTGCGTTGCAAGTCAGTATGAGGGAAAGAGATGGAGTGAGGGAAAGAGATGGAGTGAGGGAAAGATATGGAGTGAGGGAAAGAGATGGAGAGAATGGAGAGTAAGAGGCGTGGTAGAGATAGAATGACAGAGGCGAGAGAGAGAAAGAGAGAGAGAGAGAGAAACAGCGAGAGGAAGGCGGGAGTGTGAGAGATCATGGAGAGTAAGAGATGTTGTATAGAGAGGAGAGCGAGAGAGAGAGCAAGAGATGTTGTATAGAGGAGAGAGAGAGAGAGAGAGAGAGAGAGTAAGATATGTTGTATAGAGAGGAGAGCGAGAGAGAGAGTAAGAGAAAGTGAGGGAGAGACAGAAAGAGACAGAGAGGGGGAGTGAGAGAGAGGAACATAGGCGAGGGGAAGGGAGGATGTGGCGCATTTAACATCCTTCAGTCTATGTTCTATGCTTGCACTTGATTGCTCCCTGACCACGCGAGCTGACAACCCATGTCGGAAGTCGTAACCTCCAATTACTCCGCTAACGGTACAGCCACAGTGTTATCTTTCCCCGGCATCGGCTGCAGCCAGTCGTTGTGACATAATCTGAATTAACACAGGTCTCTACTAACGAGGATGGTATCTGGCGGAAGTCGCTAGGCTTGTCGGGATTAACCGCGTCACGGGTGCTGTAACGGTTCGTTACGTCGTCGTGTCAATTATGTAACCCGCTCGTGGCTGTCCGTGAATGGAGATGGGATCGCCAGGTAGTTACATGGTCCAGGGTTCACATACCATTGGCTTCTGTGAAATAATGTGACTCGGGTGAGGGTTATTAATGCCGTTTCTGCACCATCGTCCAGTGATTGTGTGGAGATACGGGGGATGACAACCTGCAATACTTACGTTGTTCTCGTGAGACCCACAAAACACGAGTCAACTGCTGATACAGATAAACCAAGGATGATGGTCGTACAGATGTATGCCAGAATTGAATTCAATCATTCCCGCATGTGAGTCACGTGACTCCCTCCTCAGGGCCTTGGTTCCAATTGGAATCTTAGGAATGTGTGGTTGACGCTTAGGTAGGGCCGACATACCTGCTGTCATTCTGAACCCTGTTTGATACCTTGCCCATCAAGAATATCAGTTGCTACGTCATGTGGTCCTCTGTAGACAATCAGGTTTCTGTCAGCATATAAACTATACGTACCCATTCGTATATGAAATACATATAATAGCACATCATATGACATGTATGTGATATGTATCTCATGAAGAGATACCAACTCATATTTCTGACAGTGGATTAATAGTGTAGTTGTAACGGTGTGTTATATGTCGTATTGTATGTTATATATCATGTTTAAGTATGTTCATCTGGCAGGGTTTGTATCGTTAGTCGGCTGACCTCTAAGTGGGTTCTCAAGGCCCTCCGGGGCAGTTTGGACCCCTCTGCTACACACACATTCTCCTCTGCCTCGAGTGTCCGCCATGTTTACGGTGGTAATACAGTCATTAGTCGGTATACCCGTGAAGCCCCTGGTACCGTGTACCGTGTACCTAGTATAGCTGTCAATCAGACTGCCAGACATCTGATACTCATTGGGATGTACGGTACAGCCCCGCGTGTTCGGTCTGACAAGAAGGCAATCATCTGACCCTGTCGAGGAGTTCACACTGCGATGTCAGGAGCTTCATCTCACAGAACGACTTGACCAACAACTGCAGCCATATATATTTCATCGAGTCGCCTGTTTCCACGTTGAGCATACTTGATAAGTGTCCGTGTACACAGTGCCCACGAACAAGTCTGTTGTTGATTGCCTATCATTTACATGTCTGAAGATTAGTATTTGAGCTAATGGTAACCAGAAACTGACGACCCTCTCCAATGATCCTTTCCAGAACTGAAAGGCAATTTGTTCGTTATCAATGTCGTGAATCGCATAGTAGTGCTCGAAGACCGAACTAAAACAAGCAAACATATACCCACGAGAGAGCTTACTTTATCGATCTATATTTTATTGAAACATATAAATAGTGTATGAACTGACGCAATCCTGGGCAGAGACGACGTTCTGGGCGATGAGGAGATGTTCTGGGCGGAGATGTTCTGGGCGATGAGGAGATGTTCTGGGCGATGAGGAGATGTTCTGGGCGATCAGAAGATGTCCCTCGTGCACATTAGTATATCTCAAACCTCTACTATACTCACAAACTAATTAAACATCCTTTTAATCAAAACTATTTCGTATGACGATATTATGCTGAGTTGGTACAAAGGTTGGTACAAATGTTGGTACAAATGTTGGTACAAAGGTTGGTACAAAGGTTGGTACAAAGGTTGGTACAAAGGTTGGTACAAATGTTGGTACAAAGGTTGGTACAAAGGTTGGTACAAAGGTTGGTACAAAGGTTGGTACAAAGGTTTGATGTTGTTTTGTCCAATGGTGCTGCCACGTCTTCTTCTCTGCTGTAGAGCCTCGTTCTACACACGCCTCGAATACGCCGTACAGATGTAGAATCTGGTATTCATATTTTGCTCTATTCGTATCCGATCCGGGATTCTACCCGGCGATCTTTTCATACACCAGTATTGTGTTAATCTTTGCCGCTACGCTCCGTTATTAATGCGCTATGGGTAAACAAAACTTAATCCCGCTGAACTTCATAAGCGGGCTGTCGAAATCTGGAACGTACCATCGGACTAAAAGTCGCGTCTCCTCCAATTTCTGGAAATAGGGTTCGCACCTGCGTCGTGGCACCGATGTTTGGTTTCTGGGAATCAAATGTAGGTGGTCGAACCCTGGGTCAGCTGTTGTAAATGTCACGTGAGAGTTGTTATTGTGTACTCAGTTCACGTTGATTAAGAGGGGACACGCGTATGTCTATCTAAACAGCGACCCAGTGGTAGTCAGCGCCCCCTGGGTGTACATCCGACACGAAATGTACGTGCAGTTAGCATACACAAATGTCTCGCAGCTTGGGCCAATCGCAGACGGCTGGTTTATTATAATTCCCACCTGCCGCTCATGTGCCCGGTCGAACAAATGCCCGGATGGACAAGGAATGGTCGAAACCTGAGTCAACATAAACGGGCGTGTTCATTAAGGCGGGCGCTAACCAAGACTGGACTTCTGTCTGTAGAACAATAACCAGTGGTAGCGCAGCACACACGCAGAGCTTTCGCATACCAACACTGAACAGTGCTATTAAAAAGTTAATAAAGTTTTCGAAATTTTTTTTTTTAAATTTCTCTGACGTTCTTTCGCGCGTGGATTTGGCGCAATATAAATACGTACATTATTATTAAGCTGGCCTGTGAGTAGCCTAGCTGGAACTCGGCGTTATATAAATAGATTATAATTATATATTAATTTAATTTAATTTATGGGTCACGTGATCTCAGGTTTGTCTGGTGCCACGGTGTCCATTGGACTTCACGAGCACGTGATTGACTACACGACATTTCACGCTCATTGCGCGGGTACTATAAATGTACACAAATAGTTTTAAATTATTCCCAATGGGAATCACGGATAATGGCAGGTCGTGAAACAAATTGGATATTCAGAATATACTCGCGTTAGTTGGATCTAATTACAACTATTAAGTTAGTTTTCGACGTCTCTAGCAGCCCACTCTTGGACCGCGAAGACGCCGTGGTTATCTGGTTATAGACTGACTGATGAACAAAGTGTGCGGTGTTGGCTGGGTGTCAGCGATATAGTATATGTATTCTCAGCATACTCTAATTAGCTAACTTTAAAAGGATAATATGATTTTCGTGTACGGTGTATATAAAATAGTGTATAATACGTCAATTTTGTCGTGGAACATATCCTAATATGTTATGAGGTTTTGTATATGTACAATTATTCTTCTAGACCAATAAATAAACTATTTTTACTTTTTACCGTTACCGTATCAGAAATAAATCTATAATAAACCCTATTTAATGAGTTACAACCTAGCTGGGATGTGACATTGCGAGTTATCTCCCCTTTCCAATGTTACCTGGGGATCGTTCAAACACGCAAGCGGCTTACCAAACTAGCCACTGTCTCACGAGTCGCATGGACCGTACATGGGACAGGGGAC
>JAVCKZ010083490.1:0-12444 GCA_034780755.1 Lepetodrilus elevatus
AGAGGGAGGGAAGGAGGGAGGGAGGGAGGGAGGGAGGGAAGGAAGGAGGGAGGGAGAGACGGAGTTCTTCATTAAATAACGTTAACCAATTGATTACAACCAATTGCAATACAGCAAATTCGGTTGCAGAATTATTCTGGCATCCTTCCTCCGTGCATCCAGGAATAGTTAGTTGAGAATAGCTAATAATTATTAGCACGTCTAATGCCTCAACGATGTCATGCACATTTAAATTACTGGAAACGATTTCACATTTAGTTCAATTATGACAATTACGTGATTAATTCTGGGAGATGAAAGTTGACCTAATCTAAATTCAGTGTTTATGTGTGGACACCGCTATTGTTGTCTATCAATTTTATATCGAATTTATCAGTCTACGACTGACTTCCCATAGCAATTCAATATTCAGCTTATCTCTAGGCACCGCTATCGTCCAGCACAAAATGCAACACTATCACTATCAAAATACAATGAAGATATCGACCTGAACTGATAACAACCAGTTCATAGTTGTCAATACGACAACAACAAATTATCAATTCCTAGTTCCATCCCAGTACAGAATAGAACAAACAAAGACAATAGAATGCTTGATGGAATTATTCTGTCGAGTTGTCTGTAATCGCGACTTAATGACACGACTTGGAATCCATTCACACGTACTTAGTATACCGGTTCGGTCTATTAGAACACATCAAGTACCACGGACTAGCTGCATCGTTCGCTGTGTCCATCAATGTTCTATCCATCTATCCAATAGACAATGGCTTTGATCGCTGCCACAGCTGGCACTATAGCTAGCCACTCAACCGAAAACAATGCCTCCATTTTCAAAATAGATTTGATCTTTGTGTAATTAGTTTTTCTTTTGAAAATTTTGTCATTTGCTATTATAATAGCGACACAACTCTGGTTGTATTTTGCCGCCCGCCAGTTAGCATTACTGGAAGCATTGTAGTGGCGAGTCATGTACCGTGAAGCGAGGAAATTGTTCCTGGGGCAATTCAGTGCGTTGAAGGACGTGTTAAGCATTGCACGTGTATCTTCCCGAAGTAGTTCTTACGTGTTAATCTATACAAATCGTAAGAAGTAGGTAGGGAATTATTTTCTTGACATTTTTTATACATTTTTTTTGTTAACGACATTTCGGTCGATACATTAATTTTTTAATACGTTTTTAATATTCTTTACACATTTATTTGTAATGTTTGATGGTTTCTGTACTTTTTGTTGTGATTTGTGTTCTTACATATTAACTCATTCAAATGGTAAGAAGTACGTAGGAAAATATTTTCTTGACATTTTTGCGTATTTATTTTTACGACATTCAGGTCGATAAATAGGTTTTGTGTATACATATAAGTTTTGACTATTATACTATTTATCCTATTTGTAACGTTTGATGGTCTCTGTACTGGTCGCTGTTTTTGTTGTGATTTGTGTTCTTGTTTACTTATACAAATTGTAAGATGTAGGTAGAACATTATTTTCTTGTAATTGATTTTGTTACGACATTCCGGTAGATACATTATATATAGTTTAGCACTTTATTTGTAACGTTTGGTGGCTTCTGTACTTTCCACAGTTTATGCTGTGATTTATTTTTTATATGTAACTTACAGAAGTTGTAACATTATTTTCATGACATTATTCTTTAATAGTATTTTTGTTTACGACATTGAGGTCGATTCATGAGTTTTGTAAGTATTAATAACTGTATTTAGATTATTTGATGGTTTCTGCACTTTCCGCTGGTTTTGCTGTAAATTGTGAAAGCATAGTCGATAAATTGAGCTCAAGTACTACTAGTAACTTTATTCAGACTAAATCAAATAAAGTCATGCAAACGATGTAAATATAGTAGAGTTGATATTGGCGACCTAGACAGTTGATGGATTGTTACATAGGATCCCGTTGTACATATGTACTCTTACCTGACCTTTCAATCAATTCCTGTATACCAGAGAATGCATTTATTTACGTGATTCTTAATACGAACTAAAATAAATGTTACCTAAATGTAGTCGTTGTAAAACCAATGAGGAAAATATGGTCCGACTGCCTTATGGCCCGATTTTTCTTGTGGGGCAGTTCCACTTCCGGTTCAGAACGTCCACTATGCTGCAATAGGGTCAACTATATCTACATCTACATATGTCAATGTTCAGTCTCATGCAGTCACTGAAATTATAATTTCTTTATTCGTATTAGTTTGATATGGTAACAGCGATGAATGTAATATTTAAACATAATAAAATGAATTCAAATGGACAACCAAACGGACAGACAGACCAACGACAGTAAAGTGGACAGAACGACACACGGACGGACATACATACACACGGACATACATACACACGGACATACAGACATACGGACAGACATATACACGAACAGACAAACATATACACGGACAGACATATATATGGACAGACACGCGGTCAGGCAGACACACGTATATAGAGACAATGATAGACAGACACATGGACAGACAGACACAGAAACAGACATACACGCGGATAGACAGACACACGGACAGACAAACACACGGACAAACATATACACAGACATACATATATATGGACAGACAGACATACGTACGTATAGATAGACAACACATGGACAGACAGACAGACAGACACAGAGACATGCATACATGCGGATAGACAGATACACGAACAGACAGACAGACAATGTAGCATGCAAGATGGGCAAGGAAAAGCACATGCTGTTGAAGCACAATATACTAGCACTGGTATGCTGTGCCTATATCTGCTGACTGGCAACCCAGAGCTGTGTGAACTCAATCCCAGTCAGTGCGCACGAATGAAGTTAATGACGTTCGATCTAATCAACCAATCTAATCATTCAATCTATCTATCTATCAGAATGAACATGTTAGTAATAGGTGATGTAAAGTGTCAATATATATACAGGATGGTTCCTGTTCCACGTCACATTCAAGTACAAGTATGTATAGCTTATTGTATCCACTATGAATTCGACGTATAGTCTACCAACACTATAGCACCTATAACAGTCCAATGGTCTATCTTCAGTGTTATTATTAACGGTGTCATAGTTTATATGTGAAACTATGGCGCTTTCCTGTACCCTGTACATACGGTAAATAAGGCACGTATAGTTAGTTTGATTTGCTGAATGATTTATTTTCTGAATGTGTGGAGAACAAACATGAAACAGCGGTACAATGGATATATGTCTAAATTATTAACGCATACAAAATGTATATTATAAAGGAATTTCCAATAATGATCTATTTCCATTTGGACGTATTGTTGGAGCTGCCTTTGAGAAGGAGGTTACACTGTTAAGTACAAAGAGTATTAACACAGGATACGGAGGATGAAGTGATGGTTAAGCCGACCCATTGTCTTCATACTGTGCGGAATAATATGCAATAGACATTAGTTGTTAATAATTCATGTGGCTTTTTCATAAATTGTCTGTGTTGTGCATACACAATGGTTGCGGATGAATTGCTTTATAGATTCCCATTGTTGCCTAGTATTTTGTCATCAAGTACAATCAAACAAACGTATAGCGATTAGCGTACAATGCTTGAACAGGAAGTAGACTTTCTAACAATACACTTTGTTCTGGCCACTATATGGATATTCAAAAACAGAATTTTATTGTTTTGAGTAATGAAAGAAAGTTGTTATCGTGTATACTATTCGCGAATAGGGTATGGGAAATAGTGTATACTCATAATATTTATTGTATTTAAACATAATAATTGTGGATGAAATAAATGTATATTGTTCATTAGCACGTACCTGGTGAGTTATTGTCTATAACACGCCTAAATGTATATAAAACTGATTGTTATTATATCTACATGTACATGTACACTGTAATTGCCTTCAAAAACACCATAATATAATTATAACTTTTTGTACATCTTACCATCCAAACGTGCCACATCTTGATGATATATGTTTTGTATTATTTAACTCTTGTATCACCATGTGTGGGGAAAGAGAAATAAAACAGTGTTAACATTGTTACTACATGTAGTATATATTATATCTGAAGCAATACAATACAGCACATTTCACTTATATTTCTGAAGAAATCTCAATAAGTCTGTAATAAAGGACGAATCGTTGGCTCTCTAAAATTGTTACGATGATTTACAATATTAGTTTAATGTTTTAACTTTTATTTCATTAAATTCATGCATTCAATTTAGCAAATATCAGGGACCTTTAGTTTTCCGACGTTCAACTTCAACTTCAAATGCGAGAATTCCTGTGTAATACGTCACATACTTAGGTTGGTCACGTGATATAGTTGACAGACATGAAGTGCAGAAACGGAATTTTACCTTCAGACCTATAGAAAAAGGGTTGTATTTAATATATACATATAACACGTACATGGTAATTAATGAGAACACACTATTAAATGGCGTTGTAAGTTGAAGTGTTGAGTTTAACTTGTCAGGAACTGTCTGGAGGATACGGGTGCATGGCACGTTCATGTATCCATCAGGAATGTTCTATACAGATCCTTCAACATTCAACATACATGTATATTTTTTATTTATATATATATACTGTATATATAAACTAAGATAAATCTCTTTTATCTATTTATTTAAAAAAAAAAATTGTTTAAAGTTTTTTATTTTTTTATTTTTTTTTATTTACTTTTATATTTGTATTTATTTATTTATTTACTTTTATTTTATTATTATTTTGTATTTAATTTATTTAGTTAATTATTTATTTAGTTTGTTACACATTGCAAATTAGTCCTCACGATGTCTCACCCATCACCTCAGAACCAATATTGTATTTATATATTTATGTATTTATGTATTTGTATGATTTAATGTACATGTATGTCTATTTTGTAATGTATGGAGCGGCATTAAAATAAGCATTTTGCTTGTTTGCTAATCCTTTTCAGTTGATTTGAAATAAATATGTATAAACTATAATGATTATGTTACCATTACGCCATCTTGGAAACCAGTCTGAGATAATTTTATTAGGTTTCTGTGTACAAAACTATACAGTTGATTGAAAACAGTATTCCAGTGATATATGACAAAAACGAATGTTGATATCCATATATATGTAAACCGGTTATTGCATCTTGATGAGAAGATATTACATGACTACTTCAAAATTTCGTTTTGACAGCTATACTATAGTCTAGACACGCATTCAATTCAAAGTATGATGTCAGCTGCAATTAACTATATAGGTCCCAACTGATGATGTACGACACTACTGTGTACTTAACTCAACTAACTAAGCAAAGGATTATGATACTTTATATTCATCTACATGAGAGTGTCTTAATATAGGACACATTGATCCCGATTCATTTATGTATAATACAAGAGTTCAGGTTCCCACGTATACTGTGGTGGATAATTTCTATTCTTCGACTACAAAACATTCCACATATCCAATGTAGTAAAATGATATCGCTATGCCCTGTTTGAATAAATGGCACATATTTACTTTTAATAACGTTGATATTCCCAGAATGTTTGAAATTACTGAGCGCTTTGTTCAACCTCCGTGCTGTTGCAAATGTCTATTGTCCATTAGCATACAATTACTTTTCTTTTAGAACACCATTTAGTCATTAAAGTGATTATTGTTCAAGTACAAAGACCTCCAAATATCTCCACTGTATACTACGAACAACGACTATATGTCGGCAACGCGGACTATCTCCCGAACAATACATCAATATTAGTGTTCGGTCGTACTCAAAGTGGCCTATTGTTAACATAACAATACATTGGTATAGTAGTCCTAGAATATCATGTCGATATGTATTGTAAATAATGTTTAATTCATGGTGAGAATCAAACGTGGCAGAAGAGTTCTTATAAAGAAATTCTATGGGTCCCTTTGCAAACTTCAATGCGGTATTTGATCAACGATCGACTTTTCATTCGATATGCATGTCACACGAGTTAGGTTCATTCGGTTTACCTGTTATCCGTCATAGAAATACTAGCCATGTTTAGGAAAACACAAAAACAAAGCCTGAAGATATCAAATTTCCTCTCATAGAATGCAAGGCATTCGTCTCATCTGAGATATAAAAGACCGTGAAGGTATCATTGATTGCGTTGTTCTGATTGCACCGGAACTAGTTAAGAAGTGTCGGCACCTAATAACGCTACTTTTGACTCGCGGAAAGTTTTTGCCATCTAATGGCATACATGCATGCACATTGCATTTAAACAATCGTGAGTCGATATTATAGAACTATGGTATTATAGTTTAAGACTTATAATTAGTGCATGTAAATACAAGTATCTGGAGGTTCATTGTAAGCATAGAATTCTGTTATCAACTATTTTTCAAGTAGATAAAGAGAAATTTGCTTCCCGTACATTTGTCGGAATCGAATTACCTCAGTATTCATTTCGAAATTTTAGCCAAAGGTATGCACTTACAATTCGTACTGACACTAACCCACTCCATTTCTTTTTGCAACCTACACTACATCATAAGGTTTCATGTCGTCTCATTGGCAGTTATACCAATATAAAATATTGATGTTGAAGTAAGAGACATATCTTAATTCGAAAGAAACACATCAAACAGCTTTGTGAATATTAATATTGTAAATTTTACAACGAAATGGAATTGCATATAATAAACTAAACATGAGTTGCTCTCTTTCTGGAATTTAGCGCCACTTTCTACACGATGAATTGATCATGATTTCGTTATGCAGCATTTGATGGAACATGAGGACAGTGTATTGTTGAATGGTAATAACACGATGGAAGTATAACAGTGACTTGCTTGACCTGCTCCAGTGAACGTTGTGTCCATATTGGTTTCCTCTTCTCTTGCTTAGTCCAGTACCAATGACCAATAGTGTACAGAGGTAGAGCTACGCTGACAAGTTATTTTACTTAACTACTATGCAAACTTTATACATGAATAAACAGCAGCAACGCCATTGGCCAGTACCAACCGATACTCGCAGGGTTACTGCAACATTCAGTGCCACGAATATTATACTCGCAGGGTTACTGCAACATTCAGTGCCACGGGTATTATACTTGCAGGTTTACTGCAACATTCAGTGCCACGGATATTATACTCGCAGGTTTACTGCAACATTCAGTGCCACGGATGTTATACTCGTAGGTTTACTGCAACATTCAGTGCCACGGGTATTATACTCGCAGATTTACTGCAACATTCAGTGCCACGAATATTATGCTCGCAGGTTTACTGCAACATTCAGTGCCACGGGTATTAAACTCGCAGGTGTACTGCAACATTCAGTGCCACGGGTGTTATACTCGCAGGTTTACTGCAACATTCAGTGCCACGGGTATTATACTCGCAGGTTTACTGCAACATTCAGTGCCACGGGTGTTATACTCGCAGGTATTGCTGAATTCCTCCCGTCATAAACTGACAAGCTGTGATAGTAGTGGACTAATATCGAAATCGGATTTAAAAATAAACAATAAATAACAAAATAAACAAATATTTCTTTAATAATAACTGGAAATATTTATATATTACAAAGGATGTACAATTGTAAAGAATATTAATCGCAATGTTTATTGAAATATAGATGATATATAGTCTATATAATTCACTGCTGTGTTTCTTAGTTTAGGAACATAATGCAGTTTAATCAATGAACTGCACATATGTTGTTTATGTGCGGTGTTCATAGTTCAATACCGTTCTGGATTCGAACCTGAACTCTTTTGTCCTGTATCAATTATATTTTATGCTTACAATATGTGTTCTTTGTTTATCTGTTAACATTGTAGTATAACAATATATATTTGAGGTGGGCACATTCATTTGCATTAAATTATAAATGAAACTCTATTAGATCAAATTGTTAGAAGGTATTAGCACCAATGGTGCTTGAAGCAAAGCATTATATACAAAGCAGCGTCCATGAACAGGCCGTGTTCAGTGTCTATCAATATCCATGTGTATCCAATACAACTTATATGGTATTTATATTTCTAATCTATACCTTCATAATAGACCAACTCTCTTCACTCTCATGTGACACGAATTTTCAATATAGAACATTTTGTCCTTTTATATGGACAGATCAATGGCTGCTTTTATTTGCAGCATAATAAAATGGCATGCACTCAACTTGCAGTCATAATCTTTTGAAAATACCTAATTTACCAATCATTTTTCTCGGCCATGAAAGCCGTCTTTCTAAAGCTTTGGCATCTTCAACAATGGCAAACTGGTCAATATGACGGGCTAAAAATCAAGTCAAATATTTGTACAAAGAAAATGCGACCACCAATCATCTTGAACTGAGGGTAACATCAATCCTAGAAGGAACTTGGAGAAACGGACGCAATCACTTCAGTAATTAATCCTTTCACGTTGTATGTAACAATAATCCACAGCCAATGTGTCATGGTATTGCAGCCCCTCATCAGCGCTTTAGCTCCATGTCTTCCCAATAAAAGCCGTTTCATTCAATTTCCATCTTCACACATAAAAGACAATTTCTATTCTTTCCTGAAGACAATCAGTGTTCTTGAAATAATACGCTCTTTTGTGTGCCGTGAACAATTGCGCGGTAAGGCCTCTAGCAGAATCTATCTGAAATCGTTTCGCTAAGAAAGGCGGATATGGAGGGCAAGCAGCTGCTAAGAAACGCCGTCGATTTTGTTTAACAACATCATTTGTTAAACGTTCTTGCTGAATCGTCTACCTTAGCCCGTAGGACACATTTTTTTCTGAACAAGTACCATGCGTTTTTATAAGGTCGTCAGGTTCTTCAATTTGTATACACGGCCAAGAAACTTTCGTATTTCCATTGGCGCTTATTATTTCTAAACAAGGGAGAAAAGCGCAAATACACATTGTTGCCTTTTTGGGATGAAATGAATTTGCAAAAGCTTCTGAATAGGCGTAATTCGGCATCTGGGCATGGATTCCGGTTCTATAATTCCCGCGAACAAGCGCCTCATAATACCAGCATAATAGCCAGCCAGGAGGAGGAAGGCATCAATTGAGCGCGGACAAAGACAGCAAGTGTGCCCTGTCAATGGCAGAGAATAGAACCTGAATACCTCTGCTTTGTTCATGACATAATGAAAGAAGCGAGACAAATACTGGCTATTCAGGCGAAATCGACAGATATTCAGCGCATATTGTTGGAAGAAGTAATGAAATCAACACAGCGTCTATTCATCGTGATTTCACAATTGTCCGCGAGAAAATTGAAAATCATTCAGCGGTATTCATACACAGCGGGGCATTCAGACCATTTCTAAAGCTTTGCACTAGGGTTTAGAAGCAAGCTTTTCATACATGAATGCCTTTAAAAGGCCCATTGACTGACTGTACATATTTTCCTTACGATGATGCCAGAACCGCTTTAACCTCGCTTTTGTTCAACGCATATAAAATCATACTCGGTATTCTTTGTATTTGGGGCTGTCGTTTAAAGAAGTTCTAAACAGATAAATAGGGTACTTTTACTCATTATTATGAGAACAAAAATGTTTTTAGCAGTAATGGATATGTCAGATTACAGGTCTGGATTCAAGGCGAACTGGAAGGGTAGAGGTTGCTCACCCTGGCTCACCCCTACCAAAAAATCGAAGGCTCGCTGGCAGTGCCAGCTGCAAGGAGTTTGCGTGGAGGAAAACTGGCGATTTGGTTCGAATGCGCAGAGCATGCGGCGGTGAGGAGATTAAATTAACAAAAGTATATGTCGTCACTTTTAGACACCATCCCGCGGCGAAGTAAGAAATTCTACGTTTCTTTAGCTCGTTAAATGCGAGAGTGATCAGCCTGTATTGTACGTTTATTGAAATGTGAAACAGCTAAACTAGGAACGTTGGGAATGGTTTAGTTCTCCGAACAAACAGACACGTGCAGAAAACCTTGAACATCCCGCTAAGATTTCTCTCCAAAATTACCTCTATAGACGTTTTTTGAAAGCTAATCTATCGTCAATTGATCGGAAAAACCGCATGACATAAAGTGTTCTTTATAAATCTGCCTGGTATGGGGCTCTGCTGAATGGTGCCAGAAAGAGCCACAAATGGTAAAGTCATTTGCAATTTTCCTTGCCCAGTTCGCCTGACTCTTTTCGTAATATTAGCTTGGGAGTTAGTGGTAAAGTCCTCAGTCTGGCTATAAGGGACTGGGGTCGGGATGGAATATAAATCACAAGGCAATCACTGCCGATGAGAGAATTCTAGTAGTGCCACTAATCTATCAACACATTGTCAAATTATCCCTTTTCCTGGTCGCTCGTTGACACACCCTTCACCCTAACAATCCATAATGTTAGCACTGTCCTGCCGATGGGTTGTTACGGCAGTTTATTACCTCGTTAAGTATCCCGTGTCATTTGTGTAGTTAAACTGAGGCTAGTCGTACTAATCACACCCGTGAATCAGAGGAAATTAATAGGCATCTTCACTGGGTTACTTCGTTACAAGATAACTGCACTTCTGGTAACGTTTGTTTCTCTTCTCCAGATGGTCATGCGTATAGCCATACTGCTATTTGGGAAATAATAATCCAACATAATATTAAAAAAAAGATTACCGTTGTCTTCCCTTCGATTTCTGGTGGATATTCATATTGTCACATGTACATAAAATTAAATGTATTAAGATCAAAACGTAACATCTTTTACTGACCCTTACCTTCAAACGCAGACATATATGTTATTTACGTCTCACCTCACATATGGTACATAAAACACATACTAGTACTATCACAGATCGTAGATCTATATAGTTGCCTAGCGAAGTTTTACCTAAAAATATATACATTTATTTTGACTACACAGGCAATAAATAATAATGGCACTTATAACGCGCTAAACCCCACACAGATAAAGCATGCTTAAAACGCCTACACACAAGGAAAAGGAAATACAACCTCTGTGGTAGTATGTCTGTATATTAATTAAGCTTTGAAATTTCGCTTGAAAACAATTACACTTTGGAAATTCCCATATGATGTCTTCAGTTTGCATGTACGTTGCGTGCGATTTGATCCTGACATACTAGAACATGAAAACTGAAATATTGTGTTAATTACCAACGTTGGAAACCATTGCAACAACATAAATGCCGATAATGGGATTCGAACCTGCGGTGCCTTGATCACGATTAAACACCCTACCGACTTAGCCACGCACTGCATGTGTCATGTTGCATTATTATGCAGTTTATTAATAAACATTGTTCTGCATGCAAAAAAATCAGTCTAATATTTAGGTTAAATATAGCCGTTGTATCTAAAACTGTCAAACGTTTGCGAAAATGAATGTATTTTTAAAAGTTTGAATGTGTTCATTTCGTTGTTGAAAGTTTACTGTAAGAGTTAGACAACACTGTTTTGAAAAAGCATATATAAGTGATTAAGTACACGTTATAGATACAGTATTACTTGCACGAGTATGTATAATTAATATCGCCTTCACAAACACACACCTAACAAATACATACACTAGTTTCAATTAAGAGGCGTTGAATGCGAATTCAAATCCATTATCTCATCTCTAGCAAATGGATTCTATTTTATTTTACAATTGTGCATTATTTAGTCAACTATTCTGTGTGGCTATTAGGATGCTGTGTGTTCACGGGCATACACTTAGCGATCCTGTTGGATTCCTATGTTATAATACAATACACACAATGAGTGCGAAAACTACAATAGCATCAGACAAAAAGCGAAGTGAAATATTTAAAGTTATCTTCAGTATATGCTCGTACTGCTCCTGGAACAATGGGACGGCTGAGAGCATCAGTGTTATCCTCCGGCTCTGGGGAAATGGCTTTTAAAGAGAGAAAACACAAGATCGCAATGGAACCATAGTCAAATACAAACGGCTTGCACTAAAAGGGTTTTTGTTCAAAGAGTTGCGAGTATATAAAATATTCACTGCACAAAAAGAAGATGTAAATTACATGATCGTGTTTTGTTTTATTGTTATCAGGTGTGAAATCGAGTATTAACTGGCAACAATTCATCACGTGACGACACACCTAAAGTTTATTGGCTAAACATTGAGCTGATAAAATTGGGTACACTAACTGTACATTAGCGGGGTTTGGTTAGTCACAGCGTGCGAAATAATTAGCACGGCTTAAACCGCCAATGTAGTCCGTGTAGATTGAGGCGTTGAGAGGTTAAATGGGATTCGACAGGCACCAAGTGACATGGGGCCACCTGGTCGCAAGGTAAACAGACCAATCCAGGTATCTTTACACCTGACCCTGCATCGTATCCCGTGTATTCGTACGTCTTCCATCGGAAACTAAATGGGCATTATACACTCTATAGAATTCTGTTTATTTCGTGACGTTGGAAATTATATGAAACTACTACTACTACTACTACTACTACTACTACTACTACTACTACTACTACTACTACTACTACTACTACTACT